>KN549200.1:1133376-1150000 GCA_000797555.1 Oesophagostomum dentatum | reverse complement strand
TCCAATCCAGCGACCGGCGTAGACCGTATGTCACGCTAACCGTTTGCATGAACTGCCACAAAAATCTAGAGCAGATCGAGAAAAAGAGTGAATGTAACGAACACGCAGGGTATGACCACAAAGAGTGTTGATTTACTCGAACTGGAAAATCAACTCTGCGCATAAGAAGTTTACAGACATTAGGTTGGTGCAAATGAAACTTCCGCAAACGCTACCTCTGGTTTGACGATCCGTAACTTCGCTCGGCTTAAGCTAAAAGAGCAATCTTACATATCCCCAGAATCTCCAAATCACGCGTAACATAGCCGCATTTAAAATGTTTGATAAAGTTCTAACCCTCGAGTTTTACAATGGAAAATATCCAAAAAGTCTGTTTCGATAAGCTTCACTTTACGGAATTTTACCTAATCATAGGAGTAATGTTGACCCACAGTCCAATGGTCGATTAAGAGAGAATGCCCTGTGAAATGCATAAGAATTATTTCAGTTGCACAGCTTTTCTCCACAAAATTTTAGACCCTGAAAACCGAAAAGTGTACTGAAAAAAGTAGGGTGCTGGCATACTTCAAAATCGTGAAATTTCCTAGTTTTCTGACTTTATAATTTTCACATGAATCCCCAGGTAACTATGCTGTTCTTCATTCGCAACTATGTCATCTTCCTTAACTAATGACACAGTCAAGATCTTCCAGCTCCAACCATCCCTTAGCGGTGACCATTGATATCGGCTCGAAACAGAGCCTAATTTCGAGACTTATATCTCTGCTCAATTTGTTCAAGAAAATGTGATCTCCATGAGGTTTGATAGCAAATATCTTGTTGAATAAAGTAACACCATCAGCGACTGTTTCCATGGCTTTGCCTTTGAAAATGGATTTTTTAAAAGAATATAGCCGAAAAACCCAGAATTTTGGCGTACATTGGAAGGTGTGTATTCTGCCATAATAAGGGCTATAGCAGTGACGTTGTAAGCTTTTTGTAGAAGAGAGCAAGAGCTTTCGAATACTTGCTAAATCACTGTACAAGTCGTCTTCACCGATTTTCTGTGCAATTTTAAATGCAATCACTGCAGTTACGGAAGTTTCATTTGCAGCAATCCAATATTTCGTATCAGTGCGAACCAGAGACAGTGAATTTGCAGGTGTGCAAATATGCAGATAGGTTATCCAAGGAAACGGAAACTTAGTACCTGTTGCAGTGCTCACCAACAGAAACGAATTTTTGTAACATTCCGATTTCTTCGTTTGAAACCCGTTGAGCAAAACTTTATACAATTTTTGTCACTAAATTTGTTTTTTTCACAACTGAAGTTTTGCTGAATGGGTTCAAGCGAAGAAATTTTTTGGAGAAGAATACATAGAATTCCACATGCAAAATTGCCATGATAAACTTATCACCCTTTGGTTTACACCCACAAATAAAGCGTTCTGAACTGAATAGACCTTTCTTGTTATGTTAAAGATTCCTAGCACAAAAAAGGTCTGCTTGGTGCAAAAGAGGAAGCTGTGACAAACAATTTAAGTATTAGCGGTTAGTAATTTCCTTCATACTATTTTTATTTATTTATTTAGTGTTTAATTTTGTGCCCCCATGACTGACGCGAGGTAATTTCCTCTAGCGTTTAGTAGCAGGCTCCTTGTTCCACGTAATTATTTACATGACATTAAGTAAGATATTTAGGGATAACCATTCGTTTAAAAAGCCAGTGTGTAATATTATTACTAGACAACTGTGTTTATGCTATAGTAGATAATGCCCACTACCTATTTGAATGCGAGTATAGATGTAAATCTGCAGAAGAAAACAGTCAGGAAGCAATCACCCGAAGTATCTGTCAAAACGTTTTTTCGAGGATGAGCGGAAAGTGACGTTAAGGTTGTTCCTATAGTCTACCTCTGAGGCGCCTTACTTCCTCAGTGAAATATCTCCTCATTTCAACGTAAAAAAATGAACAGATTTATGTTTCAGTTCTTTTTCAGTTCCTTAGAAAAGCTTTGTTCACGGTTCTCATATGACTAGGATGAAAAGGGTAATTTGTGTGAAAAACAACCAGACATTTCTACTTTACGAGATCGCTCAGATAAATTCAACAGATGCGGCTAAGATGAGTAAAATTTCCGGAAGATTAACAGATACGGCTAGAATAGGTAAAACATACATGAAATTTTCTTCCGAAGGTTTATTTGAACTCAGTCAGCGGGTCGTATCTATCTTGTGACCGTTGTCAAAAATGCACCTAGAAAAACTAACGCAGAACTTAAGCAGAAATACATACTAAGCTATATGATGGAAAACAACAACCTACGCGGGAATTTTCGCAATTTTGGTCTACTCATTCCGCTGAAGGAAATGAAATTCATCACTGATTGTGCAGAATTCTGCGACTACACAACAACAGGAAAGAATATTAATAAAAAAGCTAGGTCTGCAACAGCGACGGTGACTAATTCTAAACACGTGTGCAATACACGCAGTATGCCTTTACAACGTGGAAAAATCCATCCGCGATTATCCGTTATATAGAAGGCCCTCACCTGGTAGCTTTCTTCTTACGCTCAAAAAACGTAATGCCTAGGTACAGTGACCTGATGTTCCAAGGTAATTTTTACTGAACCCTTACATAAGAACCTGACGTTGCTAAAGATGGCTCCAAGTGATTTTCACAACACCTTCCTTTAAAGACAGAGAAATTTATTCCACCGGAAGCAAAGGTCTGAAAGGCAGCACCCACTTTCAGAATACTTCCTGAGTTACCAAAAAATTCTGAAAGAGGAACTTCAGAAGTCATCTCTGACCGAGGAAGCCGCTCTAAAAGAATTGTGCGCCATTGATGAGTTGTATGTTTAATTTTGTACATTTGTTAAAGCGCTTTAATCACTGGATATGAGTGGACGCGTAAGATTCCATGTCCACGCGTTGAGGTGACAGGCGACTTCAACAGAAAAACTGCAAAATGCAAAACTCGTTTGCAGAATGGAGAGAACGAGTTCTCCTAAGCGTTCTTTTCGGTTAAGAGTGACTGCTGAGGCGAGGAATTCGGATCTCAACCAATTTTTTAAACTCCTCCTCCGAAATCTATCGAGAATGCGGGAGGCATTCTGCGCGTACATAGGTGTTGCCTTCAAGTTTCTGTAGATCTTGGAAGAAAATAGTTATGATTTCCATATCAGACAGTTGGTCTCTGCTAATGCTGTGGTCGCTTTCAAAAGTCAAAAGTGCTCCATCTCAGAAGAAAATGAAGTAGGGGACAGGATCCAGGCCAAAAATCATAAATTCTTAAAAATGGTCCAAGTATTTTTTAAAAACTTTCTGGACTATTCTCAAAAGACCTACGTACATCAAAATATACTTTGACAAAGCTCGAGATAGTCCCGCATGGAGGTTTATAAATTAAATTGACTACGTTTCCCAAAGGACTGATGCTCTGACAAAGCGCAGTCTTCTCCTTATTTCCAAAACTTATAGTAAAATAATCTTCTTATTTCGTACTAGAGTGCTGCCTTTGTTTCGAAATTGCCTGCAACCATATATTAAATCATACTAGAATAATCGTGGAACGAATAAAATTTATAGACTAAATGGCAGCAGGAACAGCAGTGAAACCAATCGGTTTTTGCGGCAATTTGTAAAATTTAACTTGCTTTTGCAGAGTTGCTCTTCACCTACTTCTCGTAATTTTTGGGCTCCGTCATCATATGCGAAGTTTATTATAGCGTTGGAGAAACGGAGTACTTCACTCCTAAAATAGCTTCACAAGGCTGTTTTTGTTATGCGTGAATCAGATATCACCAGCTACAAAAAAAGGACAACGGCGATATGCAACTTCGTTACGATTTTTTACATATTCCAGGTAATAAAAACCTCCGATGTTTTGAAGAAGTCAGCAAGAAATCTTCAAATCCCTTGAAGGCACCAGGCACTCACCCTCAAACTGTTTCAAGTTTCCAAGAGGTTATAAACAAGAACTTTACTGATAGTCTAGCTCAGAGCATTTTCGTTCATTTCTCTTCCCCGGTGGGGAAAACTATTTCAAATGGTATTCCGCCAGTGCTTGAGTGACTGCGTAAACGAATGGTCTGTTTCTGGACGTATGCATGATTCAAACTGAAGTTGGGAGAAAACAGGTTGGGTGAACTCACGCGTGAGAATTTCGCCTTTGGGTTGAGAAATCCCTGGATGCATCATTTATCTTTGGAAGTGTGAGTTCTACTGTTTTCGGTGGGGGACGAATTTCTACCACCATTGAGATTCCTCCCGCTCTCCCAAGAATGACGCATCGCCGGAATCCATCGTTGAAAAGAGAATGAGGCGTTTGGGGGGAAATCTCAACCCACTTTTGTGAATAATACGTGCGGCTCTTCGTCGCAGGCGGAAAATGACCTCTGTGTGACTATTTTACAGATAATATTAGGATTTCACCGATGCCCCATCTATACAGTGGTTCATTTTTTAAACAGAGAGGAAGACAGCTTGTTCACGAAGCCGACCTCCTGAAAGGGTTTTTTCCGTCAGGAAATAAGGAGAGGGTTTTTTTTCGATTATGGCCCTGCCTATTTTTCCATCATTCAAAATCCGTCAAAAACTCAGAGCGGCAAGTGCGTGCTTTTAACTGCACCAGCTTTCGTACAACACAACAATTTGGTCCGTAGAAGGTCGCATTTTAAAGAAATGAAATTCTACAACACAATAACCGTAAAATGTTTCTGCTCAGTGCTTTAATTTGTTTTCATGTTTCTAAAACCGAAAAGGTGGAAATGTAGCTCATATGCGCTGGTAGATTTTAAACATGTAAAGTAAGATGTGAGTAGGGGGCGATCTTTTAGATTCTTAAGCTAAACTATACAGGGACAACCTACTCTGTATTCATTTACTAAAAAGCATATAACATAGAACCAGTAGTGGTCCGAGGGGGCGGGGGATGAAATTGACCTAGAGACCAGGAAAATTTTTAAAAAACGTCAATTTAAAAAAGATTTTTATTGTTGATCCGTTTTGAAATTTTTAAAAAGTATTTTCAAAAGCATTGCAATCGATTTTCCTTTGGCCAGCCTTGCCCACATTCGGTCTGAGGGGGCGCGCTCTCTCTCAAAAAAAAAAAAAAAATTTCTGCGACCACCAGTGCATAGAACTCTCATGGTTTAACCTTTCTCGACCGTTACATGTTTATTTATATGCATGACTTGCGTTCACCTTAGAAGCACTGCTAGTATGCGGCGAAGCAGCACTGTTGGTAAAATCAGGACAGCATGCAATTGAAGAAAACACGATTTCCTCAAAGTCTTCAATTTTTCGTGCTCTTAGAATATAAAGCTCTGCTGGATCAGAACTCGGACGACAGACAGAACATTTAGAACGCTGACGTACATCGTTCAAATAATTCATGCAGAGGGAGCCAAAGGCTTATCTCTTTCTTCCTGTACGGATTCTAGAAGCAGCATTCGGAACATTTTAAATTTTTAACACCGACACAGGAAGGTAGAAAATATATAGTATAGCTGCCCTGTCGTGAAACACTGGAAATTAGTTCTTGTACCAGATCGCAAGTACAACACGAAAAGTAGACTCGCTTTGCATACCTATACATGGCTCTTCAAGGGAAAATTTGGCAACTTCATTGACTTCAATGCGTTATATTCATATTAAAGACTTTAGTGGGACTGTCCTGATGTGTACCTGTCCTCTCGGATAAACATATGAAGGCAGACATTGTACCTTGCTACTTTATGTAGAAACCGTCTGCGTGCCACCGTTAACTTTTGGGAATTCGACTTCCTTTCTTGTACATGGAACCTGATCCAACTATAGTACAATTATTTCTTATGCAGCATTCTGTTAAAGATTTCGACCTAAAATGTTGCAGTGCAGTGAGAATCTTTAAAAAAAATGAACAGATAACATAAGGCAAAATAAGTCAAACAGGCTGTTAGAGAGTGACGCTAGAAGAACAAACAGAGGATTTGTTTGTATAGGAATCAGGAAGGAAGATAGGATAGGATAGTGATTTCACAAGGATTTAGTATGAATAACGTCCGTCTAAAAATATGCGGATTAAGGATATTAGAAATCTCGAGATTTGGAGGTTTAGTTATCATCTGAATGACGTGTTAATGCACAAACAAATGCTGCGATTCGTTATTTAGAGAAGGTTGAGGAACTGCATCTAAACACTTTTTACTACTCATTTCTTCATTAGTCTTCACTGCTCTTAAAATGAACCACTGTAATTACTCTGATGGATATTATGTACAACGCTTGTGATGTTAGATTCGCTTAGGGATGGATGCTTGCGAGTGCATGACGGATCAAGGATTTAGGCGATTAACACTGAAAGGAAAGCATGCATCAGGAGGATATTCCTCCACCCCCAATAATGTGACCAGGCGGAAATGAGGAGGCTGGATTTCTTAGTAAGACATGTAAGAAATTTTTTGCTTGCAAATATGACGAACCATCGGCTGAGCAGGAACTTGGCAGTTTTCCGCGCGGTGAAGTCACATGGACAGTTTGAGTAGACCTATTTTAAAGCCGGCGCTCTTATATAGAGACATATTTACATCTTCATTAGCATAGCTAACGTGGAAGTGTTGGAAAGAATGCGAAATTCAACCGCGTTCCTTATTTTTGGGGGAGCGTGATAAACGTCATGAAACGCGCAGACTTCAAGGAGCAGAAATGAACAACTGGGAAGAAACCGAGTGAGTAACGTATAAACAAAAACTGAATCAACTGACACAAAAGTGAGAGTCAAGAGGATTTTGCGCTCCGCCTACGAAGATGATAGGCACAGGAGATTTCGCCGCTTCCGATTAGAAGCTTAGGTGATCGTAGCGAAGTGGCTCCATTTTTACAAGGAATGCAAAGCTGCGGTGTAATTTTAGGAACGGCTTCGGGCTTGAGGTCTTTCTCTCAACTGCAACTGTTCAGATGAGCCTGCATGCAGCTCAATATTTGAGGGAACAAACCGGCTCAAAGTGTTTATAAGCGGGTGCAGCAAAATTAAGAAGACTGCGCAAGTGGGACTAACTAAGACTAGTAATTAAAAATTTGTAAGCAAAGTCAACGTTGTGACATCCGTGGGAATTGGCGCATATCGGACGTCTACGCAATGTTTTGTGAGAAAAATAAAGTCACTGGGGAGAACTTTTGCTTATTTACTCAGTATGCAAGCTGAAAAAAGCCATCTACGAATGCAATATAGATCACAACTTGTTGTAACTCCAGCCATATAACTTCGTCGGAAACCCGCATTAGGTTGAAGATCATCACATTAGATCACAGGAAGTAATGTGACATCAGTATATGAAGAAGATGTTACTGCTGACATTTGCGTGGAAGAGCAGAACTACTAGCAACCAAATAATTGCTTTAACATTTTGAGTAGATCGTCATACTCGTGGCGGCAAATCTTATAGTAAAAATTTTATCTTTGGGGACGAAGTCTAGTGATCTTCTATCTTTTCCCATTTTTTGCTCAAACTGGAATCAAGAGAAGTCGGAGGTAGCAAAGATACAGAGATGCAGAGATAAAAAGATGTAGAAGCACAACATAGTGCAAAGTGAAATACGGTGAAAAGCAACTAAAGGATTGCGCTTCTGATCCATAAATATCAGAAGTGAATTTTTTGAGTTGGTGGCAGAACAATGAATTATGCCGCAACCACTTTTTAATGGCTTTATTAGCTGCACCCACTAGAAATGGCAGCAGTACGAAATCTGATCTGCTTTTTAGATTTCCAAGAACACGTGGTTGAGTTGAGGAGATAAGAAACAGAACAAATAAAACGATAACGAACCAATACCGCGGCTTAGCGAGCGAAGTTCCTATTTCGGTCTATAAATAGTGGGAACCGTCTCTATACCGTCTTTTTGTTTGATGGAATCGTGGGTCCTGTAGCTGTGCTAGTTTTGCACAACCTTTGCGGAAGATTGAAGATTTTCTTCGTCAACATGAGCATCCACACAAATACCCTACCTGTCATTGCTTAGCTAGAGATATCTTCTGATGGAATGGGACCACTACTCGTTTTTTAGTGATGGCTAGGCTGGCAAGTGTTCCACCACGTCATATGTGTTTTCCGCTTGAAATGGTGTGTTGACCCAAATGCATCCACACTGAAGTTATACTATTGTGTTTCCACTTCTGCTTACTCTTATTACGAACCTGGGCGAGTTGTTCGCAAGCTCTCAGCCTGTGAAGGGCATTTTTCTCGCCAGGGAACTCCTTCAGGGTGGAACAAATCACAGCGAGACCCACCACCTTCGGCTCCGGTCCGTCAAACACAGTCTCGACGACTAGGACCCTAGATTACTTTTGCGGGAGTTATGGCCGCGGAAAGGCTGGGTGGCGCCTTCGCCGCCTGATACTCGATCTATGGCGCACCCAACAGCGTTCTATCGTGGCCGAGCAGATAAGGCGAGACTCTAAAAGACTCTACTAGGACTTTTTACTTTTTTTCTTCCTGATATACGGAAAGGGAACGACATCATCCATCATAGAGCTGGATCACTTTATCACAGCTCGCATAGAAAAGCTATTCCTGCCAATTCTCGCGTCCTCACTAAATTTGCTGATATAATTTGAAGCTTGGTTCTGCTTTACGCGCTTTTTGTAGCTCTGTTTAGTGAGTTTTTTTAAAAGTTTTCTAGTTTCCCTATAATTTTCTTCACTTTCACGTAGATTTTCCCTCCTTCAAGGCTTTTTTGTTGTTTTCTTAGTTAAGTGTGGAAGCTTGTAACAAATGAAACGAAATCGAGACGCGAGATCTCTGACGTGGAACGAGACATAGGAACACAAATCTCCGCATTATCCACAACTTAACAATTAGTCCACTGTAATTCCTTTTGCATCCGCGGAAAACACCAGTACTCATGGCGTCATGCCTCCTTCCAGACGTTCGCACATGATCTTTGCACATATTTTTACGAGAACCGTAAAGGCACTTTACCGTAAGTTCTGGTTTTAAAGTGCGGTAGGAGAAATGTAGTGGGGCTTTAGTTCGTTCTGAGTGTGAAAATACCCCTGATTTTGTAGCAGGTTCACACATTATGCCATAGACACACCAAAAAAAAACGCCTGCCCATCTGAAAAATGTAAGCTTTTATCGTTTGACTTTTTGAATCAGCTGATAAAGCGCAACATATAATAGCTAAGAAAGCAGATTTGTATGATTTTCAAAAAGGATGCCTTATTATCTAAAGGCATTTCTCCTTCACGAGTCAAGTAGCTTCTTTCCGTGCCGCCTTTAGATTCATGCGTAGCTACGATAGAGTGAAAATGGATCAAAATGTGAAGGTTGTTTGATGAGTGGGACGATACGCAAGGTGAAGGTTCTCCTTTGCTTTCGTGTGAATGGGTACCCTGTTTTATGCTGCATGAGTATCGTCGCCAGGGCAGAGCTATGATGTTTACCACTCCCGTGGTTTCAGTTCTATTCAGAAATTCTTCAAATAAAGCTAGAGCTTAATTTTTACCATCCTAGAGGTTAGACCAAAAATCCACAGTTTCGCATGACTATACTTGCTGACATACGAGAAACTGGTGTGATAACTGCTATGACAAGCTCTGACATGGAAACGCACGTTTTAACACATCCTAAATCTTTTCAAAATCACCTCTGAACGTGGTCCTTGGTAGGCTCTCTGGAATTTGACTTTTTAGTGAAACAGGCTAAAAACGAGAGCTTGCGCAGCTGTCAGCTACACTACCCATAAGATTTCGCATCGAATGACATCAAGAATAAAGGATATCAACAGCAGACAACCAAAAAATCAATGTTTTAAAATTCACAAGGAAGACGATGGTCCGAGTGTGCCCTTTAAAATTTCTCACCATTTTTTGAAAACCGTTTCCTGCGCAGTTATCAGCTGGATCGATGATGAATTTCCGAACAAGCCGAGCAAGAGAATTAGGAGAGATTCCGCTTGACGACGTAGAAAAATGGCAATAGCCGAAAAGTCGTTCTCTGATTAGGAGACAAATCTGAGAGCATCGAAGTTGTTTGTTAAGCTAGAAATCGCGAGCTGAATGCAGCAATATATAAAAAGTGATGATTTACTCCGTCCTAAGTGAAAAGAAGCGGCTAGAGCCAAAATGCGCATCGGAAAAGGTTACGTGGAGAGTGTGCAAATCGAGGAGCGCGCCATACGGTTATGAGAGATGGAGGGCATTTGGTACTACCAAAATTTTCGGTTGGTATTCAAGCAAATTACATGGTTTTGTACACTCTGTTCGAAATTTCATTTCCGACTCTCCGCACAATTACGCAACTTTAATTTTTGCAAATTAACGAGATACTTGGTTTTATGTTTGCCACTCTCTCCTCTGTTGCAACTGCTGGATGTAGCTGATTTTCAAGCATATTTGTCTTCACTTCGTCTACAGTGATAGGAAGAGCAACACGGTTCTCGTTCACAACTTATACCAGATCGTTGCAAAAGTCTTTGGACATTCAAAGATATTCGTTCCAGGCTTTACTATTCTATAATCTCAAAAGTTGAACAGTGCTCATAGCCACAGCTATTCACTTTATATAGCAATGAGGTCTAGGACACCTTTTTCCACCTGCGAAAGTTACAAATAAAAACAATTTGGGCGTCATTTTTTCGGAGCCCTCCGTTGCCGATTTTCCTCCGCTTCAATAAACAAGATAGCAAATCCTTCACTTGATTTTCTGAAAGAATATAGTTTAGTCTATATCAAGGAGGGAAAGTTTTATGAATTCATTTTTCCACGATTTTATAGCATGTTTCAGAAGAAAATGCATGATTGCTGTGCTGCACAGGAAATAAACTTTTCGGTATTTCTCAAGGTATTTCTGAGCTATAATAGTCGAATTAAAAGGACGTTTAGCTCTCTTCCTTACTAAGCCAAAGATACTGTAACAGGATGAATACTCTTCATCATAGAATTATTCTGCAGCATGCTTTATTTTACGAGGACTTTGCATTGGGGGACGCGTAATCTCCCGTTTTTGTGGCGGTCTAGAGGTACAAAATGTCTCTAGGTAAGGCGAGGTACGACCTTTTCAATGGAGAAGAAAAGGTAGTTTGTCGACCACCAGTGACTAAGAATGCCACATAAATAGCGGAAATCATCTTCATCTATGCTCCATGACAGGCTTCCATGTAGAGTCAAAAGTTAAAGCTCAGTTTTCTAAGATTTTTTGTTCGTGCTGAGAAGGACCATGATGGCTTGGAAAAGTAGTGAGGTGAAGCTACAAAATGGTGATTCATTTGACAGACAGGATCATCAGCAGCTATAAAAACAATGTTCAAATCCCACTCACTGGTCATCTAAGCCATTTTTAGTTCTGAAGCTTATTCCTAGAAAAGCTGAGAAGTTTGGGTCGGAAGGGAACATGCAATCAGATTGAGCGCATCTTCCTCTATCATAAGGTTAATTTTTGCTTCTGCTCTGAAAACTCCAGCGTGTATAAAATTTTTGAAAGTAAAAGGTGAATTATGTGCACGTCCAGAGCTATCATTTTTATGCGAGTTCAAAACAATACGAGCAGAATCTGGCAAATGTAATAAAATGGCAAAGCTTTACTGCAAATATCCCAGATAAAGAGAAAAGCGGCAAACAATCACGCTATCGGGAAAACACAAATGTTCCGAGTGTCCAAACACTTTCGCAACGACCTGATATTTTCTCTGTGAGTGAGAGAAGGTGGTTACAAGGTTTCCAGTGAGCCGCTAACATTTTTCATTTCGTCATCAAGGGATTTTGTTACTAGAGAGGAGTGCTCATAACAACTCACGTATTTCTATTTTGCCTTTCACTTTTCCTTTCTCCTTTCTACTTATTTTAACACAATATTCTTGTGCGCGTTTACCGGCGCTGAGATGGAAATTGTGAAAGTTATCCCTTCTCCACTATCTGAAAATGAAGGTTGTGTAGAACTACTTCTCTACCTATCGCAGCTATAATCGATGGTGCATAGACAGCGTTCACAAATGCACACTTTGTCAATTTGACGATGGAGCATAGCTCAAGATCGCTCGAGCTGGCTCGCGTACCAGAACTTCCAAAAAAAAAACACCCGATAGCAGTAAAAATTGGGCACTTTAGGAAGCTTGTACGAAATACTTTTGAATTCGCTTTATTCATTTCTTTTCCCGTGTTTTTCAAACCGTTCTTTTTGAGTTACGTTGTTCCTTCGGTTTATACCTATGTGGTCATTCCAGTGTCAATCAAGCTTACTGTAATTACCTCATATACTGTTTCCTTTTTGTTGACGTGCTATTGAAGTTTGGTTCCTTTGTTGCGCCATTTACTGTTTCACTGTTTTAATTCCGCTTTAGCACCGCTATATTCGCTTTTTTAAACTGTTGCTTTTTCTCTTCCCAGTGAGTTTTGTCTGTGTTACCGTTGTCATTGCTTCATCCATAGCACAACCAATATAAGCTCGTCATCAAACAAAACATCAAAGAAAAGTGAAAGATGGAGTAACAAAATTAAGTCACAATGACACAAAGATAGCAAAACAAAAACAGCACGGTAAACAACAAAAGAAAAGAACCAAATTAGGAGAACGCCGTAACAAAAGAAAAACATAGGAACGTGCATGGTTACACAATAAATACTGTAAGTTGAGCCTGGTAGTGGCGGTGTCTTACCGTAATCTCCGCAGCTTGAGCTGCTAAGCGTAAGCGTAAGACTAAGCCTGAGCCTAAGGCTAGGCCCAGAAGAGCTCTTTAGCCTAAGGTTAGATTTAGGCTTAGCCTCTTAAAGTGCGGAGATTACGGTAAGACACCGCCTGGACTCAACTCATAATTTATTATGGTCACAAGAACCCATAAACCTTAAGTTTCCTACCCTAAGTGATAATTGTGACCGTTGATGCGGACATTCGTGGCCTTAGCACCGTTTGAGACAGGGTGATGCATTTTATAGAAAAAGTTATAGCACAAACGCATCCTGGAAAAGAAGCAGTCTGCAAAATGCGGCAAGACTAAAACCAAGACAAAAATTAACGAACAATTTCGAGCTGGCGAAAGGCATTCCTAGTTCGCAGGGCCCTTCACTATGCAGACTGGAGCAAACGCGTTTTTGATATTATAAGTCAAGAAAGAGTAAAAGAAAACACAACAAAATACATTCTCCTTCGTACGGAAGCAGAAATGAGTAGCTCTGGATCTCTTCTCCACCACTGAGCTGGCCGCAAGCGGCCGCACGCGATTTAAAGGCCGACCTAATTCCAAAGCGGAATGTATGTGCTTATTTGCAGGTTCCGACATTATGTCATATTTTACCTTCATAGCCCTCGCATTTCTTGAGTTTCCTAATTTTTGTAGGTTAGAATAATCTGTCAGATATGCGATTTTATTGCAGTTGAATGCTACGACTCAAAGTGGGTTTAGATCTGTTGTGGACGACAAGGTGAAACCTTAACCTCTCCCAGACATGCCTTCCGTTTACTGCTGCGGATGAAGTCTCCAGGTGCATTCAACTGATATTCCGTTGACTGAGGCTTACCATGAAGTGTGAATAATTTACCAAACCAATATCGACTATAATCTGTGTTTATAATCAAACGTTCTGTCGTGCATATTGCTGCCATTCCTTTAATTTCCTCACAAATTTCGCCAAAAATAAGAGGATGCTGCATTTTGAGTCTCTCGAATCAACTTTTCAGCTATTCCGTCTCTTAGAACAGCAAGCCTTCTCATCAACCTGAAATAGAAGTACCGTATTTGTGCAGTCTGCCGCTCATTCTTCAAAAAACCTACTGGCAAAAATGGTGCTTGCGGAATATTTTGTTCGAGAAGTGCATTAGCTAATAGATCAGCTCGCTGTGAATACTAATGTTGTCTCCCCCTTAATTGCCTAAAAAGGAGCTGCAAGTTCACAGCGAAGAAAACAAAGAGACGCGACTTTTCTTATTCTTATGGATAAAGAATATTTTCTTCGAAGCTTCTCGCTATCTATAACAACCCACTGCACTGGGGCATACGCAGGAAAAGCTTTTAAAATGGTGCATTCAGCTAGTGTTCTGTGATAAAAAAGCGATACGCCCCCAATAGCACTCCGTTCTTCGCTCTTTATTCTTCAGCGGAAGACGGCAAGAACTTTAGTTCATGAGCAGGAAGGACAACCTTTAATCTTTAACCTTTATGCACAAAAAGTCTGCTTATGAAGGCCTTAACTCTAAGAAAATAACATGAAGAGAGCTGAAGAAGATGGTTTAAACATACACCGTATCTTACCTAACGTAAAGAAGAATCGCACACAAATCGCAAAATTTTATGCCACTTTCTCTGCTTACTTCGGTAGTCTAAACCAAATGGAGCACTTATACCTATTCATTACTCTCAGAAAAACTGTGTGCCTCTTTTATGATACATTTATATTTACTGCATTTAGAGCGCATCATTTTGGAGTGTTCGATGGTGAATCAGAATCTCCCATTACTATGCAGGATTCTTCTAATACTGTTATTTTTAACTGTAAGATTACGGCTATCTAGAACTGTGAACTACACTTTAGTTCTACTATTCTCACCAAGCGCAGTTGGCAAATACCATGACTGACGTAGATTCATATGTAACCTTGTGAAAATTTCAAGTTGAGGTTTGAGAAACAGTTCCTTAGAAAGAGTTGCATGCATTTTGTTTCACTTTTCGTTTCCACTCAACCAGTCGCAATTGTGCATTGTAGTTGAGAGTTTACTATTATTAAAGTTTGATGGAGGTTGTGAATTCAAGTCACGTATCTTTTGTGCTAGGCTGTCGCAACCTACGACGTTACAGGCGAGCAGGACACTTCGCAAGCTTTATCGGTGATGTATAGTGATTTGTACCTGCTCTCTTTTTGATCTGCGACCAAACGAGAAGCGTAATCAGGAACAGCAGGCGGAAATTCTTAGGCCAGCATGTGCCATTTTTAAATGTGGCTTACATTGAGTGATTCGTAGAGTTCATAAGAGAAGGATGATACATAGGTATTGACAAAACAGCTGTCATGGTTAATGCGGAACATTAAGTGCTTTGGAAATAAGATTCGTATTTATTAAGTAATTTGCTTTTCTGGGTTTCTCAATAGCGCCACATGAGCATGTTTGGGAGCCGCAGTTTTGGAGATTAACGGGAATTTTGGACTTATTAGAAGGCAAAGGCATTGATTTTTTCAATTTTTGCGGAGCCCGTGAGCAGATGTGAAACGTAGCAGTAACGCTAAAAACTGCATTTTCGGTTTCGGTGTTAGAGCAGGTACTTGGAAGTGCTGAATTTTAGGCGATACATAGAAAGTGACGAAGCTGCAAAAATTCCCACTTCTGTGCTTTCGGGCTATCCTTTTAGAATGAACGTCTGCGAACGTCGTTCACCCGTATGTCGGAACAGCCACCCCTGACTGGCATGGTGTTTCTGTGATCCTTACATATTTCCAGGATCGTCTCCTTAAAGATCTGAGAAGGGATACCAGCTTTAGTCCGCATCCTATAAGGCTAAAGGTCACCTCGTGTTCTGCTAGTATATGCTTTCTAAATCCATCTGAGTGAAAATGCGGGCAACTGAACCATTGTTTGAGCTACCGGAAGTTGCCCTATTTTCTCCTGGAACTCTTATTAGGCATCTGCCAATGAGAGTAGAGTTGACCCGATAATAGAGTTTGCTAATTCGAAACCTTCACGAAATTGTTAAGGTACACTAAGGTGGTACACTAATTGTTAGGTGGTACACTAATTGTTGAACCCGTGCTGTGATGGACCAACAACGTTTAGCGAATGAGTGCGCGGCAAGTAACTAGGCGTTGCAAGATGGCTACAGTATTTGTAGTTTCGTTCAAAGGAATGCAAAAAAAATGCAGACTCGTAGGATTTCTTGCCATTTTAAAGAGTAACCAGCGATAGTACAATTGCGGTTCGCTAGAGGGTATACCGCAGTTTGAACATGGTAGTGAGTTCGCTCGTGCGAGAACACGTGGAAACAGAATATGCACCGGAAATATGGTGAGAGATTAACGCTTCATAACAAAAGTAAGCGTTAGCGTAGCCGGCTATCAGCATCTGTCCCTTCGACTCCCTACCCCGCGAGCAGAAAATGGCTCCAAAATTTTTTATATGGTCCAGCAAGCCAGAAAAAAATGGAAAAGGAGTCAAAATTTATAATAGCTTTCACTATAAATTCTGAAATATCCATTTTATATTTGGAGCTTCAGTCATTCTTTAGAAATTTTTAAAATTTTACAACCAAAATTTACCTTGTCCCTGCCACCAACGGGGCTAGGACAAATTCAGTTTTTTTTAGGAATGAGGCTCTCCACCTTTTTCTCTCCCTATCTCCCTTCCCCCGAAGAAATTTTCTGTCACCGCTTGTCGGTAACAGAAAATTTCTTCGGGGGAAAGGAGATAGGGAGAGATCTCCTTCGGTCTCTATCCCGGCACTGTGCGGCTGGATTTTATCGACCTCTCTGCCTCCCCGCTGATCTCATGTCAACTTTACCTCTGTCAAATATGGCCAAAAAGAGGAATCCGTCCACTCTCGATTCACCTGTTGCACTGTCGGATAATGAAGCAGGGAACATGCTGAGTAAGTAGCATTCTATTCTAAGTGATAAGGCGTCGGAAGCGATTCCGCGATTGAATCAGTTAGTCACTTTGTTAACTCCTTCACCCAAGGCTAC
>KN549200.1:1086205-1107881 GCA_000797555.1 Oesophagostomum dentatum | reverse complement strand
TAAGATGTACTCTGAAAAGCGAAAACTTTCAAAAGACAGTTTAACAAACGCAGCCATTCGAAACACCGACTAACCTCAGCCAAGCACATTTTTACTATCTAATGCAAGCCCAATAAAGAACAGAGACCGAGTGTTTGAAAAAAAGATGTGTCCAGTATACATTGGCGATGAGGGCATTTCTCAGAAATAGTCATACAAGAAATCAGTAGCTTAATTTATAATTGTACAGATGAAAAATGTTCGGAAATATAACCGCTAAGACCGCGTAACTAACTCTGAGTCGTGGCCGAGCCTTTTTGCTCGTCTTTTTTGTTTGCCGACACTAAAATTTTGGGAAACATATCCGTTATTGTTATAGTTGATTAAAATATGTTATACTATTACACATCCTCCGTATCTATGTAACGTTCCCAGCCCTTCGGATTCATGTCGAGTATTCGATTTATTCGAATAAAGGTCCTTCGAATATTCGAATATTCGACTTTTTCGAATAACAAAAAATTTCGAGTTTTCGAATATTCGACTTCTCCGAATAATGGGAATGTTCGAATTTTCTAATATTCGACTTTCTCGAATAATCCAACTTTTCAAATATTCGAATTTTCTCGGGAATGAATTATTCGAATATTCGAATAAAAATTCGAATTTTATTCGATTCGAACAAAACTCTAGCGCCAGCCTACTTCCTGGATACGCGTCCAGCTCCTTTGCTGACGATTTATTGGCCGCAGCCTCCCCATAACCAGGATCCAAAAAGTATCGGAAGGACTTTTAATGACCGGCGGTTCGTCTGTACAATCTGCTGCCTTCGATTGCTAAACCCTAGTAGCCGAGAACTGAGAACGGCGTATACGACTGATATTTTTGTCGTTACCTCTGCGGCGACAAACTAAGGTCGGTAACCTACATTGCATTGCCACCTGTGGTCAAACTGTCTATTGCTGCGCTTATGCTGATGATTTTAAGGTGTATCACTGCTTTTGCAATAATGGTGGCTATGTTAAATTCAGAATGCGCGAGCAGCTATTGACCGCTGGCCTGACATCTAGCAACTTCCGCTTGCCAAAGAGAAAACTAAGGTTTTGCATGTTGGTAGCAAGAATCCTAAGCATGGCTGTTTTGAAAAATCCTGTTAGAAAGTGCTGATGAGATTGTTGATCTGGGCTTCTTAGTCAGAAAAGACCTCAGTTTTGATGATCATTGTAGGCCTCTACTGCACTACGGGCAGCGAGGTTAATTCACAACGTTTTTAGAGCACCGTCTACTAACACCCCACGATTCTAATTAGAGCTTTACAACCTACCTTAGGCCCATTTTAGATACGGCATTGTTGTATTCAATTACATGGGTTCTTCTGTGCCTTCGAGGTTGTTATAGGAGCACTTTATTGGCCTTACGTTTCGACAATAATGTCTTCCTCAGAGGCCTGGAAGTGGCTTACGTTTTATTACTTAACGCTCTTTATCATCAAACCTCTCCTCTCCACGGAGCATTCAACTCGTTTTGACTAGAGAACAGAAAACTCCGCATAGCAAATGAACACACCGAGTGCTCCACCAGTTGTGCGGTTGACCGCAACAGTTTAGGCTGCCTACCGATGACTTATGAATGTTACTGTGTAGATCGAATAAGGCAGTATCAAAACTGGCACAATGATAGAAATGGCATTAGATCATTAGTGATTGACATATGCTCGTTTCTATTATTAATTTTGGAATCTCGCGAGAGAATCCACAGCGCCTCAAGGGTCTTTTTAGCTGATATGTGATTTTCGTACGCCAGGATGATGCACTTCACGATGAAATCGTCACCGTTGTGGTTTTCCCTTCTGTGCTTACCGAGATCCGATAGCAAGCTTCCCCGCCTTTTACTTACCAGATGTTCATTTAGACGTACATTCAACATGCAACCGGTCTCACCGATGTACTTTTCGTTGCAGCTCAAACATTCGATTTCGTAGACTACTCCAGACTTGGTGCAGTCTCCCAGTTTTCCGTAAGGGCAGACAGTGCAATTTCTCGAAATACATACTGTGTCATACCGTCTGTTTCGCAAAGTTGTCGTCTGATGTTGCTGTTAGGAATGTTCACCAACACAACATCATCTTGAAGTTGTGCTTGGAACAGACTTTGCTTTATTGCGCTGCTTATCCTATCGGAAAAGAATGGTAAACAAAGTGAGATCTTGTTATCGCGTTCACTTCTGGTAGCTGTTCTGGGAGGTCTTCCTCTTTGTCTGGAATGTAACGACCATTATCTTTCACTATCTGAGCCGCTTTTCTTACAGATTCTTGCTGTTCGCTATCTCCAGTACAAACTGAGGCAGCCGTTCTGTACATGTTACGAATAACAGCACGTTTAACGGCAGTCGGATGAGCGGATAAGGCATGCAGAATGATGTTCTTTGAGCTTTCTTTTCTGTACCATTTGACATGTAATCTGCCATTCGTGCACATTAGCTGTGTATTCAAGAATGGTAGCCAACCCCTTCGCGGTTTCTCTCTTGTAAACGTAATGTACTGGGACTGTTCGTTGAGTATTCTAAAACACTCATCCATCTCCGACTGTGTTGATGTTCCAATGTAACAGTCGTCGATGTAGCGACAGTACATTATTGGTCTTCTTCTTAGCACCGATTCCTCTATTCTGCTCATGATGCATATGGCAAGAACTGGTGCTAATCTCTGTGAATTGCATCATCCTGGCGTACGAAAATCACATATCAGCTAAAAAGACCCTTGAGGCGCTGTGGATTTTCTCGCGAGATCCCAAAATTAATAATAGAAACGAGCATATGTCAGTCACTAATGATCTAATGCCATTTCTATCATTGTGCCAGTTTTGATACTGCCTTATTCGGTCTACACAGTAACATTCATAAGTCATCGGTAGACAGCCTAAACTGTTGCGGTCAACCGCACAACTGGTGGAGCACTCGGTATGTTCATTTGCTATGCGGAGCTTTCTGTCCTCTAGTCAAAACGAGTTGAATGCTCCGTGGAGAGGAGATGTTTGATGACAAAGAGCGTTAAGTAATAAAACTTAAGCCAATAAAGTGCTCCTACAACAACCTCGAAGGCACAGAAGAACCCATGTAATTCCACAACATGCCGAGGTTTTGCAATCAGAGAACATATGAATTAGTTGTATTTAATTCTTACAAAGTTAAAAGCGTACTAACGTTGGAAAAGGTACAGAACAGTTTTATGCGAAAGGTTCTAATAACGTCTATTGATTTTTTTGTATGATCACATTTCGAATAGCAAGGAAAGAAACCTCAATTTTGGCTTAAAATTTCCTGCAGTTCGCAGAGGAAAATTCGACTTGATTACGGTTTACAAGATGCTTGCTTGCGAGTCTGGACTTGATAGAGTATGCCTTTTTCAAATTAAACTCTTCTTCAAACAGGGGGGGCCTCTCGCAGACTCCTCATACCGCATTCAAGGAAGGATGTAAGACGTAAGTTCTTCACGTGTAAAGCAGCCTCAGCTTTTGAAAAACTGGCCAAAAAATTAACCATCCTTCGAAAATTGTCTGCTTTTCCAGGAATGTATACAAGTGCCTGGAATCCTAGCCTTCTCTTAGTCATGTCATTTCTTTCTTTTTGGTTCCTTTGACAGATGTTGTAGTTGTTTTCTGTTTTAATTGTTGCATTATTTATCCGAATTTGAAAGCTTGCTACATATGGATAATTCATGTATAAGGCTAGTTGTTGTAATAGTTCCGGTTTTTTCACATGGAGATTTTTCCATGTAATAAATAGTAGTAGTAATAGTAACAATATAGCAGCAAAATCCAAAAACTGCAAGCGCGAGGGCAACACCCATCTAACGCTATTTAGCAGTGTGGATCCATACGCTTGTATCTTACGAGGCTATATCCCGCCACCGCATGGGGGCTATGGGGCGTGGAGTATGGCGGTTGGACATCGTTGCCATGAAATCTCATTGTGATCGCTGGCGTTTTACAGCCGGTCGTATCATACGCCCTACACCAACGCCCAACTAAGAAAGGTTTGAAGGGTGCCCGATTTTAGGCAAATTCGTCCCGCACCGATTGCCCTGAGGGTGACGCTGCCTTTGGTGTCGCGAATATGCGGTTCGACTTTCATAACTGGGTGCGGAACATAATGTCGTGAGCAGGCACAGTGCGACGCTGCCGTCATTGATTAGCCAGTCCTTGTGGGCGGGCCGAACCAATGACGGCGGCGCCTGCCATTGCCCGTTCACGACATTATGCCTCCTTATAATTCAGTTTGTGATGGAGGGAAGCAAATAAAAGCTCCAAAGACCGAAAATCGGTGAAAAGGAACCCGCCATCCGGTAGTGCCATCTTCTGGAAGTGATTTTACGTAAAATCACCTTAATCATAATATGATACAATTTATAGCACATTTTAATCTTTACTAGGAGATCACACTTGCAAATCGCGGAGAAAAGTACGCAGGCGAAGAGAGGAACACTTCTCAGCAGAAAGAAGAGAAATCGAAACAGCAACACTGGGAAGGCAACGTATGAGTGCAGATTTTTGAACAACTTTTCGGCCTATAAATCATAAATCGCAGCAAGAAAGTGATTGTAAGCATTCTAGATAACGTAGCGAACATAGCCGTTAGTAACCACAACGAGCACTGTATGGCTAAAAGTTGCCGCGTATCTCACTGTGCAAGCTATAATATGCATCCCTAAAAGGGTGCTTGCAGTTTTGCCAGCCGCACAACAGACTAGACCAGTGTCAGCAAGACAACTATAAAATGACAAAATGCATGTGCAGCAATCATTACTATCGCAAATCATGTGTCCTTATCTTCTGGTATTGAAAAAAATATTGTCGAATGCCTCTAAGAAATACTACAGGCCGAATCACATTTCAGTTTCAGTTATCACTCATTAGTGACGAAGAACTTCTTGAAACACTCGCAGGTTAAATGTCTATCCAACAAACCTCGTGGCAAATCATACTATGGCTATTTTGAATCACAGTGTTTTGAGGTATTAAAAAGAGGGAACGTTGGGTTTGTTTATCGAGGATATTGATGCGAAACGATAAGAGAAACGTTTACCTGTGCTCATCCGCCATAATCTCTGCTTGATGTGAGCCTTCACCAAACGTGGCAGTGTGCTCACCGAAGGGTACTGCTGAAGTGTCTATATTACAAATAAGAACATCAATAACTTTTATTATTCAAGCGAGGCTGAGCTGCTGTTTCGCAAAAATCTCCGGGAATATTGCCATGCTAGTTATTATAGAGTAATAACTGGCAAATGATTGATATTGCATTCCTGCTTGATTTAGGCCTTGGGCGCTCTGCTGGAATTTATGCGCGGCTTCTAGAGACTTCCGTACCGGTATCTTAAGGAGAATGTATGGTGCGTTTCATAATTACTCTTTATGACACTCCCATTTTTACGCAGTAACTTTTTACCTTGTAAGTTATCTACTCGCCGATGTCTTTATCTGAATCAGCAGGCAAAATAACCCTTGTATTCTTATCGTTGTACATTTAGGTTATATAATGTTTTTTAATGAGTTTTTGAAGATTTTTTGCCCGTTTCATATTTATATGACATTTCCGAAAACTTAGCGTTTTTTGTAAATAAAAAAGCTAAAGCTAATGTGTATCTTTATGGAAGTTTGTGACAAACATCTCTTGATTCTCTTCCGCAAAAGTGCTTATTCGCCTATGCCTACGGCGTGATATAACATAATTTTCTGGAAAAACGGTCAAAGGCGTAAAATGCTCTGGAAAATCCGACTGAACTAGTGCTCCTTAACCTCTTAAAAATGTCTTGGCGCCACATGGACACTAGCCAGCATTGAAGATTCTTCCACAGATATGCGATAGCTGCTTCTGCCGGGATCTTGATGACAACAGCGATGCTTTTTCCAGTAATACTGGCTCCGTTGAAGTAGTACAACTCTCTGAGACCTCTAATTTAAACGCTCCTGAAGTTTTGGTTGTTTTGAGCGTTTCCCGGGAGTGTTTGACACTTCTAGGCTTACTGAATGAACTCTTGTGCCGCTAGATTCGGCAATTGCAACAATAATCAAGCCGCTGTGCTCTTTTCTGTACGTTCCTTTGGGCGCATAAAACTTAAAGGTAGCGTCCAGCCACCCTGGTGCCCAAAACCTGCCAATTCTCAGATCACCCACTCGAGGGTGTCACCAACCAAAATCGATGTCTGATCCTCTCTCCGTGGCCTGTTACCTCTCTTGTGGATAGTGGGCATGATCTACCTCTCACAGCCGTGCAAATATGATAAAAAGCTCCGTTTTATTAGTAACTGAGACAAACTTAAACAGATTTCCTGCCTGAGGATGAGAACTTAACAGCAACCTTAGCAGAAAAGGGTAAATACTTAGTGGAACGATAACGAATGAGACCAGCGCTACTCGATAAATGCTGGCTTAGCTAGATAAATCCTAAAGCGTGAAGGCGTAGGTTTTTGTTTACCCGGAGTTATGATGTCGCAAACGTCATTTAAATTTCTATGGGAAACACCAAAAAGGGAGTATTTTCCACCGGTATGCTTTATAGATGCACTAGATCAGTAGCACATTTACATAGAAAAGCATCTGAGCCAAAATTTACTCCTTTGTATAAGGTATGCTCTATTTTTGGGTGTTTTCCACAGGAAATTAAGTGATATTTGCTACATCGTAACTCCGGATATACAAAAACTTACGCCTTTGCACTTCAGGGTTTTTCTAGTTACGCCAGCATCTATTTAATGGTATCGGTCCCGTTCATTATCGTTGCACCAGCTGTTAACTCTTCCCTGGTTAGTAACTTTTAGATTAGGTAAAAGAGCAGTTTGATCTGCCGATAGAACACCTCATTCACGCTGAAAGCTTCCGTACCCGTTTAAACACTCTTCAAGGAATTTTCTAGAAAAGAGGTAATGTGGTTGAATTAAGCTCATTGAGCTCTATCAGAATAGGAAGTTGCAAGAAAAGGTTTTTTTTGGAAATTTTGCCTGGACGCTGCCTTTAAGCCTAGATGTCTCAAATGCTCAGAAAAACCACAAAACTGCAGGAGATTTAAACCAGGGGCTCAAAGAATTGTGCCACAATACCGGTCGCAATGATTGCAAAAATAGCGCGTTTAGATGGATAAAACCATCAGACAGCGTCGCAGCCGCGTAACTTCGTCAGAAAAGGCGTTTTTACAATTTTGTAACCAGATTGGAGTAGGAGGCGTCGAGATGAATTCAAAACTAACCATACTATCAAACCTGGATGACTTTGAAACCTCATATGGGCAGTGCGAAAAGATATGCCAGTTTGATGTCAATGTGTAATTTCCTGCCGAAGCCGGTCTGAACGGATGCTGAGCAAAATCATGAATTTAAATTTTGTTATGTAACTTCTGTACTACGTAGATATAGTAGTGGGCTACACCTGAATAATTACATCCTATTTTAGAAATACGTTTTTAAAATTTAAAAAAAGGATCATTTTCGAAAGAGTTATAGGTATGCGACGGTTTGCAGCGCTTTTTCCGCACGCTTTTCCCGTTATTTTTGCAATAATTGTGAGCGGTATGGTACTTCCTGAAAGCAGTACATCTGGAAATGCATTACTGCTGTCGTAAAGATCCTTTCTTAGCTAGCTATCTGATCCGACCTAGGCCCATACTGGAACTGAAACATTTAAGAGGCAAAAGGACATTACTTCAGTTTTATTCCTTCACAGCAAGGCACATCCTAACATTGAGTAAGCAAAAAGGTTTTCTTTTTTACGCGTTTGAACTTTTTTCGGAAAATTGTCTTTTATCATACCGTAGGAATACGCTAATAAGCCTCTGTGTGGAAAAGAAATCAAGAAATGTTGCTCACAGTCTCTCTGAAAGATACACATCAGCTTCAGCTTGTCGTTTTATAAGGAACACTAATTTTTCGAAGGTGTCATATAATTATGAGGCAGTCAACAAATCTTCGAACATTCATTAAGAAGATGTGCACGTATATATACAAAGATTTGAGTATATGGGTTATTTTGCATGCTAATTTAGATGAAAAACATCGGCGAACGGCTAAGTTACCAAGGTAAAAAAGTTACTGCGTAGAAGTGGGGTTTCATATAATTATGAAACGCTTGTGTAAGGGAGGGAGAAAGACAACAAAAGGTGCTGTTTAGTGGCGAACCTTGGGAAACTGCTCAAAACATTGGAAAAAACAAACACTAGCGGAAAATCTACACTATTATCCATCCTTGGACGAAGATTGCTAGGAAATATAATTTTTGGACATACGAGATATAGTTTGTGGCTTAATAATACAACGTTAGACGTACTTCAGAAATGCTGATACACTGCAGTGATTGGAGCAAAATTAGATTTCCACCACAGTTTTGCAAATATGCGTGTGTGCCTTATAGCTGCTAATTCGAAAAACGCATTCAGGAACATGACTTCGTAAAAATGGTAAGTAATTAAGATTGCACTTTGGCTATGATTTTTTTTTGCTTAATGCGAACGGCATTCCAGTATCAGCTCTCTAGGTTTCAGCAACGTCACAGTTTGAAATGCTGAATCGTCAAAATTTTTTTATTTTCCTTGAATCACTCATTGTAATGTTTGTCTTATGTGTCGTTGCTGCGTGACCTTGATCTTATTCTTGTCCTGCCCAATTGGGACCTATTCTCGACTATTAGTTATTCAGACTCCATTTTCTTATGAATATTTCCAATGCCCATCCTCTGCCTATCTCAGCTTGATTGCTGCTGTTGGTAAAGCAACCTGTGCACATCTATGACTATACCTTTATCTGTGCAGTTCTCATTCAGGTTTCTGCTCCCCTTATATCGGTAGTCAAGTTCGTTGACTTTCTAGGCGTACATGGCATTGCTTCTACATACGGTTTAGTTTTGCTAGTAAATATAGGGTATGTGAAAGTTTCTTCGTTATCGCAAAGGACTGAATGATAATTGCCGCGGAACTTGTCAGGAGGGGAGCTGGGCTCCTGTTCCATTTTTTGTTGCTCGCTTTGTCTTTTTCTTTTTTATGGCACACCATGAGTGTATGAATGAAATGAAATGAAATAATTTGGAACACTTAAGCTACCGTACATCTAGTGAAATAATGTGGTCAGCGAATTACGCTTCATAATAGGCGAACTCATACAACATCATCATAGGTGGGATACCAGGGCGTAAGAGGTACCGAAAGTGAAGGTCCAATTTTGATGGGCACGGGCAAAAGTGAAGGTGGTCTGGCAGATAGAGAAGAGGTGTCGACAGGGGGGGACTAATATTTAACATACTTATTAAATATTTTAAAAATATTTCTAAAATATTTTCCTAGAATACCGCTAAGATGTGTGCACGTGCACGCTAAGATGTGTGCAAGATGTGTGAGCTGGAAAATGCATTAAGATTGGCTCTCATCTCAGTTTTCGGCACATTTCACCACCAATCAGAGGACTTTTTACAAAGACGAAGTCTTCTTGTAATAGAGGAAGGTTTGCCCTATCGAAGGACATATTTGGTTTTGCAGGAGCTGTTCTGGAAGTGCTGGCAGATTGCGTCAAAGTTGACCCATTTTTTACCTACTTTCACGTATGTTTTGGTTACTGGCTAATTTCTCTGTGGAGGAGGGACTTTCTGCAAATGCGAGGTCCTCTTGTAATAGAAGAGGGCTTGGCCTATCGAAAGTACGTCTGATTTTGCTAGAATTGCGTCAAAGTCGAGCGGTTTTTAAAGGCAGCATCCACTCTGAAAACGGGCTTCGAGATTCAGGTAGTTTATGAACCCTCGGTAGCTGAACAGCCAAAAGCCAAAGTAAGAGCGCCGGTAGGCTGCTCGTTGGGGAGAAAATGGCCGAAACGTCGGGGACTCGGTGGATCAGTTACGAAGGATGTGGGGACGAGTTGTCTTGTCACTTTGTTTTCCGTACTACTTAAAGCGCTGCAACCGTTTGATATTAGTAGAGTGACACAAGCCTTCCATGTCCACGCAACTGAGACGGTAGGTGGCTCCAACAGAACGAGCACGACGAAATGGAAAACTCGTCCGCGAAATCACATTTGAGTCTTCTGAAGCGACTTTCTCGGTCAGGAATGACTTTTGAGCCGAGATATTTGAACCCCAACCCTTTTTTAAGTTCGTCCTTCAGAATCCGTCGAAAGCTCAGGAAGCGTTTTTAGATTGGGTGCTGCCTCTAAGTTCTAAATGACAATATCAGGCTTTAACGAAAGGCAATCTCAAAAGAGAGGTCCTCTCTGGACTCTTCTTATCGTGAAGAATCGAGTGATATACACAGGCCTATGTTTTATCGGCTGGGAGATGAGATCTCGCAGACGGGCGTAATCATAACTGGCCTACGCCCGTTTCGTTTAAAGGACGCATAAAACGGGCATAAGCCCGCTATGATTACGCTCGGCTGCAAGAGCTCAGCTCCCAGCATGGGCACATTATACAATGGCGGACAGAAGTTTAGCAATTTTTTCCTTTTCGGCTTTTCTCAAACATTAAAATTTTCAAAAATTTCTATTATACGTGCAACCTACGCTGTTCTTAAGTGTTGACAGGACTTCTAGCCAGCACCCAGTCAATGTTAGAGTCAATCATAAATGCCAGGTCTCTACTGCCAGACATGGTACAGCCTACAAAGGTAACCTAATGGAATGGGACCCTCTCGACATCTCCGAAACTAGCCCCAAAGCCAAGATTTTCTGTCAGATGGGCTCCGCTGTATACCAAAACATATCCCGTAGTGTTATTTTGCCACTGGCTCTCTCTACAGTATCTAAATCCTGAATTTTTCAGCAGGATGACGATTCAGAGCATAATTCCGGTCATGCTTAAAAGTACAGAATGTTCAGAATAGGTAACTATTAGGGTATGGACGAGCTAAAGCTTCGATTAGAACTTGAAAGAAAGCCTATGGAGTGCAAAGAGTATGAAAATTAGACATACCAGAGTCAAAAACGCTAATGAAAGATCCGATTTTCTCCTGAAAGAGATGCAGGCGATTCACAAGTAGGAACTCAACTTCTTATCCGTTCCATGTCTTACAGTAATTACAGACGCATCCAATTATCCCCAATGTATCAAAAGAACCCTGTAAGTCCCGCCAGTTTCATCGATTTTTGTTGGATTTCTCATGGAATTAAAAAATTGCTAAACTTTTGTCCGCGAAATTTTCAAAAATCTGAAGCTGCCAATTTTTCTCGTGCAGTTTTCGCCTGTTTTTAAACGTGATCACATTTCCTTCACTGTCTTCAATTATTTATACTATAGCAGAAGGAAAATGCGAAATTTTTGAGAAAAGCAGAAAAGAAAAAAATCGCTAAACTTTTGTCCGCCACCGTATATCATTCGATTCTTCACGAGAGGAGTCCACGAGCACTCTCATTTGAGATTGCATTTCATTGAAGCCTGATATTATCAGTTAAAGCTTAAAAATAGTCCGACTTTGACACAATTTGCCAGCACTCGCAGAACAGCTCTAGCAAAACCCAATAAATCTTTCTATAGGGCAAACCTTCCTCTATTTTTGCATTTGGAGAAAGTTCTCTCCTTCACATAGAAATTTGCCAATAACCAAAACATACGTAACATTAGGTCAAAAAGTAGGTTAAGATAGCTCCTGCAGAACCAAATATATCATTCGATAGGGCAAACCTTCCTCTATTACAAGAGTACCTCGAATTTGTAAAAATCCTCTGACTGGTGGTGAAGTATGCCGAAAACTGAGCGGGTTGGAGGAAGGTCCAAAGTGAAGGTCCCCCTCCCGAGCCTTGGAAAAGTGAAGGTCCCTGGCGTAAATTTGGAGGGTATTCCGCCTATGGACTTAATCCGGTTTGGACCAGAGATTTCGTGAAATGTCGTCCCAAAAAGTGGCGGAGGAAATTCTGCACGGTATAGATGCTGACCGTTTCTTTTCGATCTCCAACATCTCTTCTCTTTGACATTAGATTTCGACTGGCATGGCTGATGCCTTTCTCCGCCTTATCACAAAATCGGTGGACGATTGCTGCTGCTATTCCATTTTCGCATGCATCGCAGTTACTATGAGTTCCTGTTTTGGATCAAGCAGTAATGTTGAAGCTAGGACTTTCTTCACTTCCACGAATTCATCGTTGTTGTGAATGAAGAGGGCATCACAGCAGTGTGTCCTTTGTCAAAAGAGCTTCAGAGAGCCTCGAGGTTGAGGCTTATTTTTCATGAACACACTGTAGCAATTGACCATACCTCAGAAGGGGGGGGGGGAGGATGAGCAACGTTCTTAGGTGAAAGCAGAGATTGAGCTGATCTTGTCAGTATCCGGTCATCGCCTCTTTTTGTCGATGATGTCGCATAAGTATCTCATTCCGGATATCATAAAATGACGTTTTTCTGCATGTATGCGAAAATTAAAGCCGTGAATCCACGCAAAAACGGCTTCCAGGTTACGGCAATGCTCATCCATTGCGGTCTGTGCCGATGATACCGTCAAGGTGCGCAGCAACGCGGTCAAATATACAGTAGCGCTCAGAGGTCTTTGAACACCCCATTTCCGCATGTCCACATTATCCCCGATTCGCCAATCAAGCGGAAATTCGTGAGGGCAGCGCCAGCTATCTCTAGGCGAGCAGCTTTGCTGTGTTATTTAGGTGAGTTTTATCTAGCTCGATTCGCTTTTTGTCGCTTTTCGAAGTGTGTTAGTAGCATTCTTGTATCTCAGTATTAAAAATAGTAAAAGTATGCGTTATACCCCGAACCCCGAAAAGTCTGTCCCAATATGGAAATAATATGAAATTAGCTTGATCGATTTTCTCTAAAAATTCTTCATTTTTCCGTTTGAGCAAGAGAGCAATTTTACATATCCCAATTAAAACCTGAATAGCTTTTTCAAGGACCATAAAGGAAAAAATATGAGTACATGGCAGGCGTGTTTTATCTCTAAAATATCTGCAAATCACTTTCTTCTGATTCTGGAATCCGCACATTTTGATGCGGATGTCATCTGCAAGAACAAGTAACCAGGCGCATAAATTTTGTGCTAGATTCTGTAGAGATCCAGGCTGTAGCAGAGCTGCTTTAAGCCAGTGAACCAGGCTTAAAGCAGCTCTGCTACTTCATTTAGGAATGAGAAACAGTTTCGAAAATCCGACCTTGAGAAGCATAACTTTCCTCACTGCATTGTTTGGCGAGTCTGTGGAGCTCATAAAATACGTCGTTTAGTCAACCCAAATATACATAAAATTCATCATGTTTGCTTACCTCTGATGTGAAATATAAAAAATTAATCTTTAGCCAAAAATGGAGTGTTCAAATACTTCCGATCGCTACTGTATTATTACATACGTTATCCGCTCGAGGATGCTAGGAGCGGACTCAATTCCAAAGGTATGGCAGTTGTATCGATATATACCGATGTGTTTGCTAATCGACAGCAACTATTCGGATTCGTCGTCGACTTCTCTGAAGAGAGGCGGCTGTTAAGTCGTTCTGGGACGAGTTATTAAATACCTCTTCTACAGTGGGTGTATCATTCAGCTATGTGTAGGAATCAACGTAGAGTAGGACTGTGCCGTTGGTTTCCTTCACTGCGATATTGCGCTGCCCCAGTGGCCGTTATCTGGTTTGAGGACGTTTCGCTGATTAAGCGTTCGATCTCGCTGTATACGTTCTTCTAAAACACGAAAGAAATTGGACGCTCCTGCTTGTAGACTAGTCGTGCTCGTGATTTTAGGAACATCTGCGCCTCGGCTTTAGTGCAATGCGCCAGCTGTGGGCTGAAGACTTCCGCAAATCGCAACTTAGGACGGGTGACGATCCCATTGCGGGGGTTTCGGCTGCTGCCGATGCTAACCGGCAGTTATAGTGTCTTCTTATAGTGTCCTCTCAGTTGTCGATATTGGTGCATCTAAATGCAACACTCTTGCCCGATTACTTCAATCGATTTTTTGACTTAGCAGCACCCTATTTCGTTCGTTGGCCAACGATGCCTGTCGAAGTTGTGAATGCTGCAAAAGGAACGAGGGGTGCTCACAGCGGATCATCTACCGTTGTGAAAAGTATGGTGCTGCGATCCAAAACTTGTGATCTAATGGTTATTCATGTATTACGCAATATCACTGCGACATCTCCACCAGTGCGGCATGTCCATTAATGTGCACTTTAAAGTAAGTGCGCGCTCCCTGAGCACTCACGATAATGCTGTGCTTGTACTTCCGTCTTTATTTCCTGGTCTCGTGGTTCTTACTTGCAGGCTTAGATGGGAATGTGCATTCCTCATTGCCGGTGGTTGGATGCAGCAGTGAAGTCGGTTTGTCGCATAGCACCGCTGTGAACACCTCTGTTTTTTGAAGACGGGTTCTCGGCTTTCTTCGTGGGCTGTATTAAGTTCTTTGCTTTCTAGAGTGGCCGCATTGCGAAAACCGAACCTTGCTCATCAGCTGTTGCGTCGGTCGTAATTCCCCATAGTTAAGCAACCGTGAAACGTGAGGTTTTCCCCCGGGGGACGAAACCATGCGCATGTGGGGTATGATACAGCCAGGTGCTTGGTAATCTCCCTTGGTTTAGCTGATTTCGCTATATCTCTGAGTTATCTGAAAAAGTTCAACTTTGAATTTTCCAAACACGTTTTTTGGCGGTATAGCATTAGTTTCATCGTTACAGCTGCTATAACAGGGGTATACTTGACGCAGAAAGCAGGGTACCGGCGATAGCTTCCTAATGTATATGAGAAACTGGAGAAGAGAATACCAGCTTTTTGATACAATGCTGGTAAGGACATCAATCAATACTTGGCCTCACCTTAATATAGCAGATCTTCCCAAGAATGAATTTTTCCAAATTGAAAGAATAATTAATGGGTAGCTAGCGCTGGGCTATAGCGTTCCGATTGTAGGCTATGACGGTGTCGTTTTTGTTCGACTACTGTTGTCACCGAAATTCATTGGAGTGCACAAATTCTACGCCAAAGCACGCTATTTTCCAAAAAAGCGCAACTAAATTCCACGAATATCCATTCATTGATTAACCTGTATTTCTGTAAAGAATCCCCTGACTTCAAAAACATTCTTGATTTCAAGAAGTTGCCGAATCTTCGACTAAATCCAAGTCTTCGCTGACTTCAGTTTTGCGAAATCCAGCGATTTTTGACGAAAATCAGCAGAATTCACACCGAAATACAACCCATTGTGTGCTAAAATACTCCAGAAAACTACTTTCCCAGCAGCTTCATACTTCTCCAGCCACAGTTAGTGATTTCCAGTGATATTTAAATTTATTTGGATTTTTGCGATTTTCGAAGAATTTCCCGCTTTGCAACTAACCATACATAATGTGTTGGTGCGTGAGGTGGGTGGGTATTATACCAGAAAATGCCTTTAGATTGGAGCTCTATACAGAACGAATAGCAAGGTAATAACGACATGAAGTGGTTGTGCGTAGAAAAGCGATTCGCTTTCCCTATTTTGCCCTGGTTTTGCGATTCCGATTGAACCGTAAACCTCGAATAACTGAAGGAAACACAAGGCTATAAACAGAAACCCGGTATCACCAATATGCTGTGTAAGCATTTTTCACGTCGGACCATATATGGTCCAACTGGACTACATATCGTCCAGTCTGAACCACATGTGGTCAGTAGCTTTCCCTGGACAACAGTTTATTGGACGCCGTGATTACCAGATCTCCACGAAAACAGAAACCGACACACCGTTGCGGTCTCGGATCAACATAGACTGGTGCTCCGTAGCTTACGTAACTAAAACGGCAACGTACTCTCTAAGCGTAGATGGTGTCGACAACATAAGAAGAACCGCCTCTTCACAAAGCAGGCTCTGCAGCTGCAAAACAAATGTTGTAAAAGGTTGCTAGTACATAAAAAGGCTTGTTTTGATAGAGCTCTGCGCCAAAAACACATCTGATGTAAGGGAACCTTTGCGTAGTTGTGACCCCCCTCCCTCCCGAAATTGGCAGGTCAAAAAAAGGATCCAAAAACAGACTTCGGAAATTGTAAGCTGTTCTGAATATATTGACAGTGAACTGACGAGTTCTCGTGGCTTTTCTAGAAAAGGTTTTTGGGCGGCTAGGCAGTCGAAAGTGCACATTGTGGACGAATCGGCTGCTGATGTTTCGCAAACCTCGTGCTGAGATGGTGGTTAGGCCGATCATTTCAAAAGACCTCCCAACACCTGCGACAGAAAATATGCGGATAAAGGTATCTGGAGCAGTAGGTGACTAAAATGCCAGATAGCCATCTGCTAAACTGCACCGTGAATGCTCACAATAACTATCAAAGTATTCAAACTTCTGTGGTTCATGTCTTTCTAGAGTGCTCCTACGTGTTTACGAGGCCCAAAGGATCTTTAAGCATCAGAAATATAATCAGCTCAGCTGCTCCCTATAATGAGCTGTAATGTACTTCTGGAGCAGTAACTACGTTAAGTGAGTGACAGACCGATACGTTCAGCGACCGTTGAATCAACTTATTCCTCTTAAGATTCACGCAAGAGAAGCAGCAGAAAAATCTCCAAACAGTCAGCAACGTAAATAGATCAGAACAAGCGCCAAACAATATTCAGCCCACAAGAGGACGACCACTACTCGAGAGGAGCAAAACGCCAGCGATCTACGGTGAAAACACAGCCGTATCAGATAGAACCTCGTCGCTACTGAATAGTTCCGCCGTGTTCCTAACGTTATTGGCTTGTTCGCTGGCAACAACCACAACAGCGCAAGTTCTTAACTGCGTTCTGAGTTCCTAACAGTACAGTACTCAGAGCCCTGAGCACTGCATCAACCACAATTGCGAGATCGTCCAAACTCAGCAGCCCATCTTCAGCAAGGACGTCCAGCCACGTCAAATGATTGATCCGTACATGATTGTTGGCCGACTACAGCGAACACAGTCAGAACACTGAAAACATTGGGAGGAGTTGCAATGTATGGCGTTGCAAATGGATTATTCCGGACATTTCATGTCCAGAATAATCAATTTGCAACGCCATACATTACAACTTCTGCCCTATTCTCCTTGGAAATTCCGACTGTTTTCCTAGAGCAACCATCGCTGTGCCAGCTACTCTGCTTTATCCAACGCCGTTTTAAGCATAGCAGTGACAATACTTTGCGGGAATGTGACAAAGTCCTCACACAGAATATGGATTGGATTGTACAGGATATTGATCCGATTCTACAAAAAGTCTGCTGATCCGCAACAATTTCGGGAGGTGGAACTAACAGAGGCAGCAACTCAAGAGATCGGAGATTATGTTCCTCCTGTCTATACTGGCAGCCGCCGACTGCTGTCAACAGACTCACGTCCTCAGTATCAAGGATGGATTTGCGATGGATACGTAGAGGACGCATAATGCAGAAACACAGCTGAACACGCCTCCGCGATGAGTTTCAAGAAGGAAATCTATCTGAAGATTGAGCATAAAGACAACCTCGTCGGAGTTCTACAGCTGCATCTGTAAAAGATCAAGTTGGACTGTGTTCCAGTAACTTATTTCTATACAAGAAATGTCGAATTGCGGACGATACAGTCAAAACGATGTGCACAAGCAGAAAGCTGCACACAACATCTATGTTGATAACAGGACAAATGACCTATATTTCCGAGTAGAACACGTCCTATCGTTTCCCTGGAGTTACGAGATGCCAGGATTCTTGCGGTGGTCTTGGATACGGCTGGCTTCTCCATGCCAGGCTTCTCTTTCGCGTACATATGCCAAATCGATGGACACGATACCAAGGTTTTTTTTGCCCACTGTGGTCAGAAACGGCATTGGATTTCATCACCGCACCCACAGTCTTTGCACCTGGTCAGAGATTTGTTCAAGCAGCCACAGGAAATGAGCCAACAACAATGACCGCCTTAGTGGACGATGTATGTGTAGTCAAACGCATCACTCCAGAAGCTGCGAAGAATCTCACCAGATGTCGCGTTATGGACACCTGTACTTGTACATTAAATGGAGTATCTAATGATTGTCTTTGCGCCAATGTAAACATCACCGAAGGACCTTTATCCATCGACACCCGACTTCCTCTTCGCAGTGGCGAATCTGATACGGAGCCTTTACGGAAAAGTATAGAGGTTGACAGCCACACATCAGTTGCTGAAACTTTCCTCTTTGCCAGTGTCAATTGGGAAGCTGCTACCGTCATCATACCTGTGGACTGCAACATTAGTGCTTATAAACCGAAAGGATGTTGCAACTGCATCCAGGGTGCAGAAATGCACTTCACATGCATCTCCAAAGTCAGAACATTGGCAGAAACCACAGGTACGAATTATCACTAGATAGCTGAATGCGGACTTAAAGGCATAGTGTCTGCCGTTGTTGTCAGTGTCAAGACATCGCGCTACAATACCCAGTGCAAGGTACATTGTGGTACAAAAGAACATACTCTACACATCATCAATATTCCGTACTACCATGCCCTCTGGAATGATAATCGGACAGCACTCCTGAGGAAATCGTCAACTACATGGATCTGATAAACCTTCTCGAACTGAGCAACATCAGGGAAGCCTTTGGTTGCTGATGGAGGACATCTCTGGCTGCAGGAGCCACTGTAGCAGTAGGAGCAGCAGTGACGATACTCTGTGGACCATCAATCGTGCAAATATGCTTGTGTCGTGTACGTCAACAAGGAAATGAAGCCTAGCCCGTAGATAATCTGCATCACAACCTTATGGTATGGTAGTGGAATTCTGAAGAAGCTAGAAATCTGTAAAAGGCATTTTTTTTCAAAATTTCATTGTATTTGCATATTTCAGTTTTTTGTAATTTTCTCGTTTGATGTCTGTACTGGTTTAAATTTTGTAGTAATCGGCTAGTGAATTCGTTGCCACTCGCCCCACTGTTGTTGATTATTGTTAATTCAGCGACATTTTGGTATTTTCTATATTTTACTTATTCCAGTCGCGTTCTATTTGTCCACGAAACAGCCTTGCCTATGATGGGCAGAAATTCTTGTCGGATATCATTCTGGCCCCACGTCATGGTCCAGGATACTTCATAGTACTCCACCTGACAGCATGCTTCTCATTGCATCGCTCTTCTTTAGATATGAGCATCTATGCCACCTCCGTTCATTATTTCTGCACAAAAGGGCCTGGATGTTTTGATCTGGACTTCCCTCGTGCCGTTACTGCGCTCGTGGAACTGCTGCCGCTGCAGTTCCATTCTACTGCGCCAGGCTAATAAACATTCATTGCCTCTAGTCGTTGGCTAGTTGGATTGGATACTATCCAAAGTCTCACTGCACCACACCACAATTTGGATGGGATCCAAGGTTTGGTGACTGATGACAAGATGCACTGAATATTTATTTGCCTGATGTGGTAGAATGGAACTTCAGCGGCGGCAGTTAGACGAGCGCAGTAACGGCACGAGAGGAGTCAGATCGGAGCATCCGGTTTTACGCAGAAGTAATGAAGGCATAATGAGCGAAGGTATCATATATACTCATATCTGGAGAACAGGGATACAATTGAAAAGCTATGACGCCAGGTGGAGTGCTATCAAGTATCCGGAACCATGATGTGACATCCGATACTCGACAAGAATTTCTGTCCATGACAGGCAAGGCTGTTTCATGGACAGATACAACGCGAATGGAATAAATAAAATATAGAAAATACTAAAAAGGTCGTTTATTTAACAATAATCAACTTGCGAAGAGCTTCCATAGACTCAAACTAACAATATTCAGTAGCCTAAAACTTGCAGCTTTCGTTTTCAAGATGGTAAATGCTGGATATAGTACAGGCAGCGATTGGAGGAAAAGAAGAGCTTCCATTGACAAGATTAAATAGAATTATGGTAGTGATACATTTTGCCGACCTGTTATCGAGCTACTTTCTGAGGAGGCTACAGCTGCCTCCGCTTTAAAGTAACGCACCACAATGGGAATGAAGAGCATGCATGTCTAATACCTGTTCTTCCTCACGTTTGCTACAAAATAATTTCAGCAATAAAATCGTTCCTTTAAAGGCAGAATACCACCAAATATTCGTTGGTGAGTTGTTGTGGTAGGAATGTTGCCTTGGGTCTTCCTACCACAGTTAGAATCGGCATCGGTTACTCTATGTCCTAAAAAGCCATGTTTTTGCAGCCATTGTTCGAGTTCATATACTAGTATGATGTTTCAAAATTGAGTTTTGTTCGGTCCTTCTCGTACAGAAAGGGAAATTTCTCAGGTCTTCTCGAAAAATAGCAGGAGTTAGAGAGCAATACTGTAGGGAGGGTAAGCCAGACACTCGACCACATTCCTACCATAGTAACTCAACGACTCACAGTTGGTGGTACACTGCTTTTAAGGAAGAGCTCTTTTAGCAGCAAAAATAAACTGACTCCGTTGCCGCATTTCGCCTTCAACTGTGTTCGAAGTCTGTAACCTCCATCTGCGAGGGGACCAAGACGAACGTTGTTAATCCTGTGCGCTTCCTGAAAAATTTCGATAGCTGTGGTCATGTTGAAATAAGTAAAGGGGAACATTTTTTGTTGAGATTGGCACCAATTTGGAAACCAAGAAGGAGGCAAGTGGGCACTCCAGCCGTACCTACAGAAGATCGGAGAATACGGAGTAGTGAATTAAAGTGCTTAACATTGGAAACGTAAAATTCATTACTCCCTACGGTGAAAATCTGCGGTGAAATGTGAGTAAGGATGTGCCGAGGCTGAAGCAATACCCGCTTTACGAAGAACTAAGCTTAAATTAGCAGCAATGGCCAGACGACTTTTACTTGGTCATTATGTCGAGGTAAAGACACACCAATCGAATAGCAATTTATTGAGGTTTTTATTTGGAATTTTCCTTTGGCAAAAATCGCGCAGATATAGGTTCAATGTACATCCCAGAGGTTTCTATTGAGAAAAGCAAAAACTTTATTTTTAGTTCGTATAGCATTGAATAACAGGCCTAGTTATGCACCTGCCAGAAATGACAGTAGAAAATCGCAAATGTTGTTTCCACGTGTACAAGTTGAAGATATGAAGATTTATGAACCTCAATGTCCGACAATGAAGAGAACATCAAGACCTCATTCCAGCTTGCTTCTTGTATTGGGCTGGCCGCTAGAAAGTACGCATCACGAGACAGTATCCATCCCGTATGGGAGGAAAATCGAAGATTTTTTTCTTTTCCTCTTTTTTTCTACGCAAGCACAGCGCGCCATAGAAACCAGCTTGAAGCGACCCAACCTCATTTTTAATGCTACCTGTTGGGAATGTCGCACCAAAATCACACCAAAACAGTTTCCATAACCCTTCCGCGCCAGCGTGGTTCAACGCTCAGCCACTCCCTTCCGCCAGATCTCAAATTCCATATTGATTCTCAAAGCAGTCAAAACGAGCCAAACGAGTCAAGCGCAATTTCAATATTACATATGCAATGGTCAAACAATGTCTTCGTATAAAGTAAGTACTAAGTAATTCGACGACTACAGTGCTCCTGAAAATGTTGCTTTTGTTCGATTTTCAGATTATGAAGAGTTTGTCCTTACCTAGAAAGCCTGCTTACTTACCAAAACAATTTACATCTCACAAGGGAAGCACATTTGTTGACCCCAACAAGTGGGGACGATAATCACTTATTTAGGTAGATTTCGGCCTGCTTTATATACCACCAACATCCTAGCTGCTCTCGGTTCTTCCACAGGAAGCTATGGGCGTATTTCTGTATGTGGCTTTAAAGAGTTCGTGTGTCCGTCAAACTCGTCCATT
>KN549200.1:1042372-1071950 GCA_000797555.1 Oesophagostomum dentatum | reverse complement strand
CCTAGATGTAGCTCCGTTATAGCGACGTCTAACTGATTAGGAATAATCACGAATTCGCCACCTTTGTCGCTCGTAGAGACTCTTATTTGTCCTGAGTTTACTAGCTCTGTGCATCTCTATCACTCGGGAGTTATCTCCCTATCTTGGTCAGATTTTCTGACCATATTGGGATACTCTAGTCATTTGCCGGTGTTCTCAAAGAGCATTTGTGCACAAGTCATCAGCAACGACATAAGAGGGTAGATTACAGCATCACTTTCACGAAAGGAGTTCTTGAATCCAGTGGGGTTGTTTAAAGATGACGCTGGTCGATTGAGACGTAATTCGTTACCCCGTTCCAGGCTCTGAAGAAGGCGAAAGCCGCCGAAACGTTAGCCCAGAATAAAGAACTTATAACAACCTTGTCAGGCTCAACTAAACCACACAAGTGTACTTAATGTGTATTAAATTAAGTGTACTAAATTTTCTCGCCAGAGAGGGGATCTCCTTGGCGGGCGGTACACTTCATACTGCTTGAACTAATGAGTTGCCCATTAACGATTCAACGAGTTAAGGAAATAGGGTACTTCTACAAAGTAATCACTTTCCGCCCAAAATGGCGAATGAACAAATAAAAAAAATGAAGATTTTTCTTTGAGGCACAGTCCTAACGTATGTCATTTCGGTCGTTCGTCAAATCCTACGTTGAAGCGAACCGCTAATAAGGCAGTGTTCGACCTTATACGATTTATATTTTCTGGTTCGTCTTCTTCGTGAAAAGGCCTGGATAAATGCGGTTTTAAATGGTCACTTCCTTTCTAACGTAATGAAGAACGACGCAATACTCACTGATGGAATATACTCCCGTAATACTGCTAGAAGAAGCGAAACAAGATGACGAAAAGCGCATGCCTCCACAGCGCTGTTTCAAGGGACAAAACAAATGCGAGGATGTTTAAATACTGTCAAAAGATCTTACTGTGAAACTGAAGAATATCATGCAATTGAATCCTCTTATTTAGAAACTTATAGCAATATGCAGTAAAAAAAGAAAATGATTTGAGGCAATTATAGCAGTTATGATGAGGCTGAAATAACGACTAGCTTGACGAAAAGCAATTGAATCTTCCTATTCTATTCTTGGGTACGATTGAAGCCCAGCAAGACCAAAGCTATGGGAGAATATAGTTCCAATAAAAGCATGCGAGATATGGCGAGCTCCATGCAGTAAACACTTGTATATTACGTAGCTTTCTTCGGCGAACTGATTGTGAGAATCTAGCCCCTCCTTGAAACTCTCAAACTGTCGGTTACCATTATTATAATTCGTGACCTCATTTATTTCGTGTTATATGCATGCCAGTGTATTGCAAATCAAGCAACTGTCCCATTTATAGGAATAACCTTCATAACAGATAAGATTATAACAGATATGCTTGCTAGTAAATTTTGCAAAACACACTGTTCCTCTACTATCAGTGGTAGTGGCCTTGTATGTAGAACAGCGCGAACCTCGCTGTGCAAGCTCTGATTAGTGTTTGTGCAGTTTTTCGACCACAGCAGATGCTTTTCAAAAATAATACAGGTGCAGCGCTTCGACAAGTAAACTTATTTCTGCATGGCGATGGCAAGGAAGTTTCGCAAGCTGACTTGCCGACGTCGTTAACGCACAGCGACATCGAATGCGATATCTGCTTTTTATGGAAGAGTTTAACTCTCGCAAACGTTTTACACTACAGGAAGGCTGCAGCCTGATATTTACTAGATATTTCAAATAATGATGCTTTCCCAAAAAGGTCACGCGTCTAGTATATTTGTTTCGAGTGGCTGAACGTTCCCAGTGGAAATAGAAATTTTGCCAATGGAAAATTCTATCCAATAAAACTTTTTCCAGGGATAACGGGGGCCACTGGAAAGGTTTATTCGCACATAAGTCTTTATTAAATAGCAATTTCCAGTGGCTAAATTTGCATTTCCACTGCAAAAGTTTAGCCACTTAAAACAAATATATTGGATGCGGGCTCAGAGATACTAACGGCGGATACACCGATCTTCGCTGTGTCAGCGCAGCGTGGAAGCTACGGGTGTCGCTGCAGATGAATCAGCAAAGTACGACAGCTTATGCTTCATGAAGGCTAAAGCTAATGTGCACCATTAGTTAGTGATCTTCTCAAACGAGAGATGATCACTAGCTAGTGATACACATTAATTTGGGCACTCATGAAGGAGCTTTTCGTATAAACAACGCAGCTTCTACTGCTTTTCGTGCAGAAATATCAGTCCCATACACCAAAATTGTACATGTCACTTCAGAGTCTTTGCCATGAGTTGCTCTTATGTGTTTCATTCCATGCCTTCCTAAAGGTAAATGAACCCACGTTCGCTGTTCTTCATCAGGTTGGATTTCCGCTATCTCGTACGCCTAAAGCTCTGGCTATTCCACAGATATAGATTGCATGGCAACTTAGACACTCTACCTAGTAAATAATCTACATCTGTGTTTCACCGAAAAGGAACACAATGCAATGTTTTGTTAGGCATTCTCCATCCTGCTTCGCATCTGTGTTTACTAAGATTATCATTGGGCATATTAGCCAGATTCACGTCGTTCTGTGGCTGAGCACGCATAGCGCATTGTCTTGTCGTCATAGTAAACTTATCCGAAATGAACGGAATTCAAAGCGGAAGCTTATTCGGGAGTGAATCTTATCTGAAACCGTTTCTGTCGCGGCGCACCTTCTTCGCTCGTAGAGGGTCGAGTATCCATTACTTCACGCATGTTCTTTTGTCGAGCTGCGTGACTCAGGCAGTACTTTGTCCTTATAAAGATGTGGATGACGCATGTTTTATTGAAGTTGGATGAGTTGGATAACCATATTTAATGTAGACTAAGGCCCATAGTAAAGATTACTCAGTTAAGATGATCTTAAATGACAGCTCTACTGAAAGAAAACCAGCTCACCTGAATTAAACTGGCATTCGTCAATATAAAATAGCAAGCTCTACTGACAGATGAAAGCCTTTATTGAGAAAAAGTAGGATCAGCTGCCGATATTCGTCCAAAACTCAGCCTTAGTTTTTCGGAAAGCTCAGTCCAGGTTTTTGTGCGAAATAGCGCATATATGAGGAGACGCAGACGAAGGTCTACTGGGTTTTTTCTAAGGTGCTCGAGAGCAACTTAGAAAAGTCTCAGTTGGTGCAAAATGGTGTCAGATATGTAACCGGAAGAATCATGCCTAGAGTGCGGATTCTCAACCCTAACGCGTGGGGATAGCATGAAATGCTTATGAAAACGCGAAAGGAAAAAAATAATGTAGGAAAATAATGTACTACATTCTTTGAAAGCATTTCTCATCTTAGGGAGCTGGTAAGGTTAGTTTCATCTATGAAGAAGGTCCACGAAATATTGCAAGTTGTTATCCACTGCTGATCTGCTGCTCAGCCGCCACCCGCCATTTTGACCTAGAAAAAGTCGAATGTTCCTTCGTTTTAAATCACGGATTTTATTCAAGGAAATTACTGCTGCATTGGAGCTGATTTTTATTTTTCTAGCCTATACAATTAGGGAACTGCTGGGATAATTTTTCAGAGTTTCTGAATAACTTCTGCAATGGGGTCGGCTGAATGTCAACGAAAACTGGTAGGCCTTGCCGAAGTTCTGCTGACAATTTCTTCGTCGAATCTCTGCTGAGTGAACTTTACTACGGGCCTAAGATGTTTTGGGAGGAGGTGTCCTTACGATACCATTTGACGCGGGCGAATCCGCCGAACGAGTGGAGCTTGTGCCCAGGTAGGTAAGCTGCCCACTCGTGATCTGTCTAATTTAAGCTAAACGTACTGCAACTCTTGCTAAGAATTTTGGAGCGTTCGTCCATCTCCCGCTAGCTTAATGTCAACAGGCAATACCATTGATGTAGCAGCGGTACATCAAAGGAACACGTACTACTACCGGTTCCTCAATCTCAATTTCGCCCATAGAACACACAGGTCTTACCAAACCGATACTATATATGTATATGTATATATTGAATAGTATTTGCTCGAAACATGTGAGGAAAAAATATTGCATAGTAGTTCGAGTGTTCGAAATATCTGAGGAAAATGAATTATTCGATCATAAGAATATTCGATGAAATTAGTTCAAATACCTATGTTTGTATGATCTTATAAGCACTGTAAGTAGTTAAGTTCTTTCAAAAGTCCTCGTATAAAGAACACCTCAGGAGTTACGAAAATAGCAAAAATCCCCAGTTCTTCTAGAAATAGTCAAAAGCCGAAGTAAAAAAAACCGTTGAAGTTTGTACGAGTTTTCGACAATGGACGGGTTGTCCCCTTTGGAGTGCTTCGTCTTTTGTCCAGTTTTTGGTGGTTATTCAGATCCCGTTCTTATAGAGAAATACTACTCACTGATGTCCTGCTGCTACCAGTTGCTTTATTAAAATACCGCCTCATTTTCGAGCTGATAACATAAAGACCTTTGCAGAAGCTACGGTGATCCAACCTTTTTACTTAGCAGATCTCTTTGGAATAGCACAACGCTGGATTAACTAAAGGAGCCTATATAACTGATCCTTCTGAATACAGTAGTTGTTCCTAATTTACTGCCTATTTTTTTAACAAAGGAAAAACTGTACAAAGGATTTTGTGCCAAAAAATGAGCCGTAATGCTGGCTGCTTCCTAGTATTTCACAAGCATGAACTTGAACCTGTTTCTAAGAATTTAATACCAATTGGTGGGCTGCCTTCTGACAGTTGAAACACCTGCTTATTAGCAATCGTAGTATCGAGAATGCGTAACTAGTAACTATACCATTGGTCCGTCGGGAAAAAATGGGAATTTTGTGTAGAAGGGTGCTATTCATCCCAGTCGCTCGAGTTGTTGAGTCGCTCGACCGTGCCTATTAAAAAAAAGCATGCAGGTGGCAGGGACAAGTCGACCTTATCTATCTCTTCAGTACGAGCAGCTTGACGCGAAAGTAAGGAAGCTGTGACATGAGTGGAAAATGAAATCCTCTTGGCAAAATTCTGGTATGATCTAGAAGGAAGAACGCCTCTCTGTTACACCAGACTTGATCTATTCTTTGGTTGGGCCTTTTGAACATGAAAGGTAGCTTAGTTATTGGCTTCGTGAATGAGCAGTGTGCTGTTGCTGACGGGTACATATCGCCAACATCACCGGTCGCTCAAGAAAGTGGGTGGGCCATAAAGTGGTGTTCAACGAAAGGAGGCTGGACAAGTTCGTAAGTTTGCCAGCAAGATGTTGATAGGAAAAAACCCTCGTCTGCTCATGTTTAAAAGCGAGCTCGCCAAGATTTTGAATGGTGAATAAGCGAAACTCAATAAGCTCAAGTTTAGCTCAAGAATGGAATTATTTTAGAACAGCGTAGAAGAGGATTTCTAGACTTAATAATGACGATGGCATTTAATACCAGTAACGTTGTTCGATCTAGCGGTATTTCAAGTCTACTACTATCTTCTGCTACAATTCTCCCGGAATTGGTATTTTAACCCATACACTGTGACACTGTGACCTTTTCGGGAAAACAGTAGCAGAATATATTGATAAACCGTGTTATAGTAGACAAAATGAGCAAACGATAAGGAGCCACATAGCCGTACGGGATGAGGAAAAGCGACTGGTGTCGACATCTAAAAAAAATCTTTAAAAACTACCTTACTGTAACTTACCCACAATCCACAGCAAGCACGACTACACAGTAGCGCGGGAATCCCGAAGAAAAAGGCCAAAAACGAAGAAACAGCACGTTTCTGAGGGCGTATGCATAGCTCCTCCCGAATCCTTCTGTGAGGGGTGGGAGGATACGGCAGTGACTCCCGATGTGCATGCCTATCAAAGAGAGAAAGCAGTATCAAAAATAAAAACTGTGAAAACGTATTATCCATTCCAGGGGTAACGTCACGATGAAGGAAGGCAGAAAATGGGTTCGGCGCAGTCAGCCGGACCAGTGTTGTAGAATAAACTGTCGCTCATGAAGACAACACCCACATTATATAGCCGAACCATAAGGCGGAACTGAAGTGAATTAACAGCGAATAAGAAATTTTTAAACCGTTCAAGATTTGCGTGCGACTTAGTTCTGCAAAAAGCAAAATCTAAATAATAATTTAAAAAATCAGTAGTAGTGTTTAAAAAAGGCGTGAAAGAGCGCGGTTAAGAAGAAGGCAAAAATCACGTACAGCAATATATACTGTCAGTGCCACTCAGGTACGCTGATCGCCGCTTTGACACACGTTGGCATTCAAAGTGTTCTGGATAGAGGACATATTTACTATCTCTGCAAGTAGTCTGCGGACACGTAAGTTCTGGCAGAGCCAACAATCGATCGACCACCAATAGTCTCTAACCACGCCACCCAACGGGTCCCAACGTGTCCACCGAAATGTGTATGCTCGCAGACAAGTTGAGACAGTACACCCTGGTCTCGCGCTTTGTCTTTTAGGGTGCAGTAGACGTTAACTATGAAAGAACGTCTTGTAGTTTGTCACAATAGACCTTTGGTCTATTTATGGAGCTGAAAGGAAGAGGATTTGTGCCTTCAAAGTTATGAACGGATAACTGTACTAGATGATTTTCACAGCGTGCATTTTAGAATTATCTAGGGAAACAGCAGTTGAGACAGAAGTGCTTGTATATTTTTGATTGCTTGGTTTTTTAGCTATCTTCTCTATTGTTTCTTCATGACTTCCCGATTACTTGCCAGGTGGCTATGAGAAGAAAAAGTGGACCTGGGTCTTGCGTCCACACTGTATACCATTTTACTATAAAGTCGCTGATTTCAAAAATGGTCGCTGCTCGCTGTTTCATGAAGCCGCTTTCCATAGTGTGTTGTTTAAATGACATAGTACAGTATACAACTTACAATTTAACTGATCGCCGATTCCTCCAAATTAATGCCACAAAATCGGGCTGACCCAAACTTTTCACTCCGTGGGGAGTCTGCGCACTTGTTCCACAAAAGCAGGAGCGAAAACTCGAATGGGGTGGAGCTTACGTCAGGTAGAGTGTCCGAATCTGTCAAAACACGCTCTCTGGCATGACCAAACGACCCGCATACATCCAATGCATAAATGTGCTAAAGCATGCTTTCCTAGCTCGTCCTTTGCGAAGGTGTTCCAAAGAGATTGTTGCGCCATTTTTCATGACTTATCGGAGATGCTCCACCCTTCTTTTTCCCATTATGTTTAATTAATAGTTTACTAGTGCCTGATTTTCCGAGAACACCTATGCCTTCCTTCGCGCTTTCTCACTCACGTCACGAGGTTCCAAATTTGTCGATTCGTTGTTGTTCTGGAACATATGCAAACGGCTGCGTGTTCGTGTGTTTTCCGGCACTCCTCTCTCGGATGAACTAGATGCTAATGGTGTTGACTAGTCTCAAATCTACCAGGGATATAGGACTGTTCCTGCTGTGCTGATACTTCAAGCACCTCTTCTCATCTTTTCGCTTTAGCTGGCCTTTTCTCCAAGATTTCATTTTGGTTGAATTCCCATAAATCTGCCTTTTATTTGTCTCACACACACTTGTTTATTTTTCTATGTAGCTCGATAATCATCAACTGCCCAATGCCAAGTCATCGTCGAGTTTATACAAGCAGGACAATAGGTTTGGCTTTCTCGCAGTGTTTTGGAGAAGCCGCCCGTTAAGAACTGTTAGTGTTGACCAATATATTTCTGAAAGCAACTAAGTAAGATAATGGAATTTTTGCTATGATAATGAATTAAAAAGAAAAGCTCATCCTCGCCAATGACATATTCACAGGTCGGAAAATTACAGTTTTTGAACGAAAAGAAATTACAGCCCAGTAGCCTACTTTGCAGCTGTAATTTTTCCAGTGCAAACTGGTGACTCTCGCGTCATCAAAATTTTCTCAAAGTCTCTAGACGAAACGCCGTGTCTGATGTCGAACTTGGTAATTAGCGCTTAGGAGGGTATATTTGTCCTCAAAATATTAACAATTTTGCGGAGTGTTGCGAGTAGAAAGAATCTGTGAAAGATAGACAGAGGTGATTAGAGCATATCAGGTTAGCGCATAAGTTTCTGAACAATTTCCGCATTAATTTTTACAGCTAAATAGATATAAACATAAGAAATAGATACGCTTAAAAGGAAGCTTAGTTTCGAGTTCCTCACCTAGGTCGAATTAGTCTAAGTAATTGCCTGCTTTTAAATGGTTATCTATGGAAGCCTGGCTCTTACAGTTTGATGTTTGTATCCAAGGAGTGTTTAATATCCCGGCTCGAAATGTAAGTGTTATACCCAAACTTCAGATTTTATTTGTTTCATGGCTCTAAAATTTCGTCAAATAATCTTTACGTTCATTTTTTGCTTCGAAAAACGAGGTTTTTTTTAAGCATTTGACTTCGTTCTGCATCTGCATCGGCAACAGTAACTGCCGCCATTAAAAGAAGCTCATTTACTGATTTACCAAAAAACCCATATTTACCACTTTATAATACATAGGAGTAAAAATTTTCAAAACTTACAACATGATCAAAATAATCATAGCCGTCTCTTGATATGTTGTGCAACGTCACACCTATCACCCTGTCCGGCTCTAGTTTTGCATACCAGCCAAGAAATTTTTTTCTGCATATTTTCTTCGAGGAGGTAAAAGAGTCGATTCCTTAACTGCCTTCTAATCGTCCGCAAATATTTTCATCGACTTTAATGAGCCGTTCAATAAATGGAGTGGGAATGTCCAAAAATTTATTACGTGACCTGCTGCTGCACTTGATATACATACGTTGTGCAGATTCTTCCACTTATACATGATATAAACTTCCCAGACGCCAATCTTGATGAACTTCTTCTGATAAAAAGCGAGGCTCTCTTCGGAACACCTTAAATATGTACATTGCTGCGGAAAAGGATCATCTCCTTCAAACGCTTCTTTTGTGAATTTCATAAACAGTTTTTTGATAGGCTTTGTGAAACTTCAGAAAGCGTACATGCTCTACTTCCAGTTTTTTTTTTGCAGTGGCTTATTGCAAATATGATGCATGTTCTTAGCTTCGGAAAAACTGAGAACTACAGAAATTTGCAGGTGTAGAAAGTTTTGTAAGCTTGCATAGACACAGGGGAAGTGTCGTCAGATGTTTGTCACGTAATCTTAAGAGTTTCACTGTAAGTATGTATGCGAGATGAAAATAGTGCTACTATATCACATCCTTCTTCAAGTGCTATCTGATACCTTGAATTACCGAATTCTATGATATAGACGTAAGAGATGAATGTAGACGTCAAATGTCTGTGACGTTTATATTCGTCTAGGGTATTTCATAAGACTGTTCACCTTCTTGCCTATGATTTATAGCTGTTAAACTTTAACCTGCGGTAAAAACACGCTAACCGCAGATGACTCTAGCAAGGTCATGGCAAGCCAAAAAAGCGAATACTTTTGGAAGGTCAAACTGTGTGTCTGGCTCTGCATCTTTTCATTCTGTAAAACTTGACAGTTAGCTTTTTGGTAGCTGAGCTTTAATAATTTTTAAAGCCGATACTGCAAAAGTTGTCAAGGCAGATGAAATAAAAAGCATACTGATGGGAACCACAACCAATGTTTGAAGAGATTTCAGTTATTTCGAAGTGCATTTCATTTTATTTTTAGGGGACGCCATCCAAGTTGAGAAACCGAAATAAGGCTTTTAGTGACGAACATCCTCTCCATTTAGACTCAACTGCTGAAAGTTGAGCCGAAATATGAGAGAACAGCGAATGGAATATCAATATTAAGATATGCTAGAATTACATTTTCAACCTTAATCTGTTTCAGAAATTTCAAAATCTTCGATACTTTTGGCCTTACGCTTTAGCTTTAGGCTTATTTGCAGCATTATGCCTTCGCTCGTAATCTCAGTGTTCCCTTTTATTTTATTTATTCTAAGACCTTCTTAAGCGTGGCTGATAATCGAAGTTTTGCTATCTCTGAATTTATATAGCATTTTCGAAGCATCTCGATGAAATTGAGGACATGTTACTCTTTCCTATTTCCGACCTCACACATTCTCTAGTCATGACTTTGACGCTTCTCACCAACAGCCAATATTTTGTTATGAAAGAGAACAGTATGCATCTTCATTTCTTTGATTTTGTTCGTAGGAAATTTCGTTTCTGCCAGGAATAAACTCTTTAGAAGGAGCCTGCACAGAAAATACAAGAAATACTAGAAATTACCTTCATTATTCAGGGTTACTCTACAAATTTACAGCTTCTATCTCTTACTCGTGTGCTTAATGTCCACATCGAATGCGGCCATTCCCAACAACAGGATTCGTGCGTTCTTCTCGCTTTTCCCGTTCAGTGATACGCAGCGAAGAACTCGATTTGGTTTAGGATTTCGCGTCTGAACTGCAGCCGTTCCGCATTCATCTTTTCACTACCTATTCGCATCTGGTCTTGCATTTCTAGGACCTGCGCCAGAAATTCTATTAAGAAGCAAAGTCGTTTACATCGTTGCAGTAGCAAAATCATATAAATTCTTTGTTTACGAACACGTAATTATGCCAGCTAACCACCTAGTAATATACCAGCAACTATGTGCGGCGTCTCTGGTACCTTTAATGCTTTTCAAATCCTTTACGTATTTCTTAGGTACACCTGTGTGTGGTGAATTAAATTAAATCGATATGATGTTATTCTGAAGCCTGCATAAAAAAGGCATAGCACTCTCGCAATATGGTAGCTTCGTACCAAACTTCGACCAAACAGCAACCAGCACTTGTTTATCGTACCCCAACCTTGGATAATTAAACCCAAGCTTTAACATTTCCACACGTCCACAAAAAATTACGACCTCGCGATAAACAAACGACATTGCGCGAAAAATACCTCGTCAGAAACTGTTTTCGTTTTCTTTCTTGTGATAGTCCTAAGTCAGAAGAAGTTAAAAGATAGTTTTTCGCAAGAAATACAACCAATTTTGAAAGGTATCGGAAGATTAGAAAAAGGGCTCTTCTCCTTTGTGAAAACCTTCGTAAAAATCGTTAATAAAAAACCAAGGAGAAAATTAAAAGATCAGCAAAACAACAATGATGTATTCGCTGGTGCTCATCTCGGCTTTTATACGCTGTTGGTCTACAGAAATGCTAAAGAAATATTCCTACAACTATCAGTTCTTCAATCTACCAACGAAATAATGTTCATAGCTGCTCTCCGCTTGTTCTTTGCTTTCTCATTCCTCTCGTTCCGCAATCCGGCACAAGTTTATTACCTTACCTTTACTCGGCTCTTTCGCCAAACCCCTTCTTCACAGCCTACAAACAAATCTTATCGGCTAAGTCACTGCAACAAAACAGGCGAGTTCTTAAGAACCTGACTGGTCGCCAGCCTTCCTTAAAGCTTGGATGCGCTTTCAGTGGGCCCTTTGAATAGGTGCAAATCCGACCATTAATAATGCTGTGACTGAATAAGGGAGACTACAATAGAGTCGGTCCTTATAACGTCAAAGTCTCCGAAAAAGATACCGTTCGAGTTAACGCACGATGGAGTGACATTGTTCTTTCCTGTTCAACGGATTTTGCGAGCGTATCCAAACCACACCTAGCGTCCTGCGTGTGCTGCTGTTTTACATTCATGCGTCAAAATCAGAATTTGATTTGAAAATCTTCTTTTGTGTGAAGTTTCACATCATGAGCACCTAAAGCCGGAGTATTTCTTCGCCTACTAAGTATACAAATCAAACTAAATCATTTTAATGTGTTAAATTAGCTTTTTTTTAGTTTGTACATAGTTTTACAGTTGTAGTTGATGGCATAAGCAAAAGAAACACAATGATGCACATGATGTTTTCACGGAGCTTCAAAGCCTCCATCTTCGTAACATTGTGTACGCTACTCATTTTACAGGCAAATCAAGTCCATAGCTCCTTACTTTAGCGGAAGAAAGCACCCCTTGTCTTGTCGTTTTGGCAGACTCGAAAAAATTACTCGAATATGAGGGATCATCTACTAGCGTGCCTTTTGCATGTGGACTAAGGTGGAATTTCTTTCTCCTTTTGGATTTGGATTGTGCACCTCACTTGGTTAGTATGGTTCAAGGAACACAGAAGCGGTCACGGAAATTTCACAGCTTACTATAAATCCTTACCACACCTGATATTATGGCGTTACTACGATTTACATTTGGTCATGGTACAGGTCTTTAGTCCATTCACAGCAGCGACAGCTGAGCAGAAAAAACAGCTTTTACTTCGGCTCTTCCATATGTGATTCTGTATGGTACATAGTTTCATAGGGAATTTTCATCGATTTTAAATCTCATATTAATTAAGCTAATTAATTGGTTCATAGCTCTCAATTTTCCCTTAATTATTTTCAATGTGGAAAATGTTTTGAAACTTAAACTTCCATAATCCGTTTAATGATATGTACCCCTAATCCTATTCCAACATTCATATTATAAGTATTTAACCTGTGAGTTTGATATGCCAATATACCTAACTTCTACTGTGCCAGAACGTTAAAAATATAGGACCAGCGCGTCATAAAAATGGTTTTCTTCACGGTTTTATCTCGCATTGAAATCTTTATCAGCATATTATTCCGTACTAGTTTGGTCCAATCCACCACCGCGATTGTCTCCTATTCACCAAATGTAGATATTAGCAGCTGCTGCGTAATTATGCTCAACAAGCATTTAAGTTGTGAGAATTAACAGGCTTTGACTAGCAGCACTTGCAAGAAATTTAAATAGTTCTACTTTGCCAACCAGGTTTTTACGGCAAATCCTTTATTGGCCAAATGTTTCGAGCAATTCGCCTTCATCAAAAGCCTGAAAAGAAAGAAGAACATGGAACTTAGTTAGCAGCACTTGCTCTGTGCTACCTTAGCATATTTGTTTAAAAGGTTTTAAAGTAGGGTTGCGCCTCCCTAAAGGCCGCTACAGGTTGGTTCCACGTAAGTCACAGTCGCTCGTGACTATGCGGAATCACTGAACAGGTCCTCTAGCGAATCCGCGAAAAAAAGCCTCCAGCAGCAGTCATCTTCCTTAATGGTCTTTAATTGCGTCACGTCTTGTTCTGTGCGCTAGACAACTTTTTTTCGTTCCTTTTCGATTTTCTGCGCTAAAACCCAACGAACTGTTGAAAACTCAAGCAACTCTATCCAACATCTTCGGCTAATGTTTGGAGAGAACGTTTGTAGCGGAGATTTTCAAGGAAATACAGAAATATAGGTCACGCTGGCGCGCCTCTCGTATTCAAAACACTGTGCTTTCGCTGAGTTTTCACTTTTCCGTTACTGAGGCCCTTAATCTTCAGACAAACTGCGTTGATGCATGAAAACTAATCTACTTATACATCTTTGGCTTCAACAGAATATTCGATAATCGATCAAATATTTTTGTTGACTTGAATGCACAAAACTAGTGTAGTCACGGAACAAAAATTGAGCCGAAACCCGTCATCTTTATCGTTCGTTTTACCTATGAACACTACAAAATATGGGGCGATGAGCACAAAGCTTCCGATCATATTCGGATGATGTACTTTACTATAACATGGTCGTTATGCCCTCCCCTTCTGATAGTGCCACGACAAGCCACACCACCCCGCCACGACCAGGTGATATACGCATATACTGTCCATGAATCCTCTAAATAGTGAGCTCCTTATTTATCGAATTTATTATCATTATTGACTATCGAAATCAAATGCCGTCAAGCATATAGGCTTCCTGCATCATTAAAACTTTTTCAAACTACAAGACTACGATTAAAAAAGAACCACGTAAAATTCTCTCTGTTTTATGGTTTAAATCACTTCGCTTGTTCGTTGGACTGTAGCTTGGCTTACAATAAGTCTTTCACTAACTAGAGAGCGCTAGTTACTCCAGCCTCCTGTTCACACATATGGACAAGATTCCACGAAGTTGAATATTACCCTATTCCACAAATTGTGCTATTTTCGTAGCTTGCCTGGTTGAAGGCGCGCATGTGCCCATATCTAAAAGCATATGCACTAAAACTTCGTGGGAAAGGGCTGATTTATCTAGTAAAACTTGGCATTTGGTCATCACAAGCTAGCTAGAATCAGCCATCTTCGAATTTATTTAAATGTTACTTAATGAGGTTTTTTCTTTAAAAGATTTTGCGCCACAAAGCAATTTCTTTGTTGTCCGCTATCAGTCTCATTGTAAAATCAGGCAAAAACTGTTGTGGAATAGCACCCAAGTATAATATTCCTCTTCATTTTTTGTCCACTTTATCTTCTTTAATTTTACAGTGGTAAACACAAATGGTACTGAGTGAAATTTCAAGGGCAAATAACTTACAAGAAGAAAAGAACTATTTAATGATATATTTCGTTTTACGAATAACTGAGGCTTTGAGGGAAAAAGCCAATTGTTAAAAAAAACTGCACGTGTTTATGCAGCAACCTAATATTTTCGACTCAGACTTGGACCTGCTGGAGCTTCAGTCCTCGCACCTTCCTCTATTCTATAGCACTTCGGAAATTCTCGAATTCTCGACACAATTAAAGCCCTCCTTTTCTGCATTTTGAGGTCAGCGCCATAACGCAGAGTGCGCAACGATTGCACTTGATCCGGACATTTCTGTTCGGCAAATGCTTGGCCTCAACATAATCGGAGAACAGAAAATTTGTCGCTCAATCGCTTCATCGTGCAACCTCAATCGTAGCATAATCTTCAGTCAGCGACAACTCATAGACCAACTCCTTTCTGCAGCGCTTTGATTCCTACAGCGTTTGCCATTTCTATGAGTCATAACTGGAACTGATGTTCTGTGTACTTTGTGCTTCCTTCAACTAAGAGATGCAGAATCTTGTCTGTTTTTTTTTCTGCAGATGTAAGAAGGAAAGAAGGGGTCAAGGGGTCGTCAGATTCTCATTTCAGACGATAAGGCGCTGTAGCATTTATGCGATTAGTGGGGTTAGCAGCAGCGAAGAACGCCGCTGGGCCGTATCAAGGTTACGCATCTGCCCCGTACGCGCGCAACCACTTCTGTCTTCGAGGAACCCTTTCTCATCGTTTCCTCCTGCGAATCTTTTTCATCGTTCAATCACTTCTTCGGCGAATTCAGCAAACATTGCCGAACCAAGCGAATCCTTATGTGAATTCGCCTTTTATCGTATTTTCTCACAAATAAAGTTTCATGCACCTTGAACTCATCATCCTTTTTTACATCATTTTCTTTTTGTACCACACTTGAGCTGAGGGTGTGCATATTTTCGAGAAGAATATGTAGCCGTATGCATGCACGTTGGGTTGGTGCGAACGGAACTTCCACAGCAACAGTGGTTGCCTTCAAAATTCTATATAAAATCAAAAAGGCTTTTCTGGAGCGCTTTAGTAAAGCTTGGAAATTTTTATTTCATTCTATCAGTTTTTAATTGGCACTGCTCTATTCTCTGCTATCGTGGGGTACGCGCTCCTCATAAAATGCAGAAATTACCCGCTTCTGATGGGACAGCCCAAGTTGTTCTACAATTGTTTGTGTTGCAGAAGGTACATATTTGAAGAATTTTAAGGATTCGGAAAATCGTTTTTTTTTATAAGGAACCGTCTACGACATGTTAAAATGCTGATTAGTATAGTTCAGTCTATGCTATGAACATCCAGAGGAGATGATTCGCGTAATTTTTAAATCATTGGTGAATCTTTTTCCCATAACCTGCATTAGGACGATTTTTTGAAACTATACGTCTGGCGCCTTCTTCGTTGCAATGGCAAGAACTCGAATGAATGGATGACAGGGAAATCAAATTTCATACCCAGTTCGTTGTCCTCTTTAGGAAACAGAGGCACTAAAATTTAGTGTTTTTCGTACGTCACAAATAATACCTTTAGATATGTAGATACACCGAAGCTATCTAGCTAGTTATCATCTAGCTTTCTTTAAAATTCGGATTTCGTACAATTTCAATATTAAGGAGCATTTTCGAAAAATTACAGAAAACTGACGTCGGAATTTTCTAATTCAAACTAACAGAGGATTAACGAAGAATACGATTCCTTTTCAATCCTTAATTGCGCAGTTGTGCTTATTCTGACGTATTTTTCAAACACTTAAAGAGCCAAAAGTGCAAGAGCTTATGCAGCAAATAGCAATTTGCCCTTTCGAAGCTAGTACCACAGTTAACAAGTTCTGTCCTGCTTCAAGCCTTTCCTTTTGACGCCTAACGACCTCTAATTCTGCTTCGATTGCGCTACCAGTCGTTTAGGCCGTTTCTGGGATTATTAGATCTCTCAAAGGCTACGTTCGTCCTGTGAAAGTTCTGAAGCTTTTAGATCCGTTGAGGTATAGCATGAATGGAAACTTCGTCTAGGAAAAATGCGGGTAATAGAGTAACTCGAGCAGATAATGACGCATCGTGACTTCTTTCTTCAATGCTACTTCGCGAACATATTCGTTCTCCATAACGGTCCATTTGCGCTAACTTTTCATCTCGTAACTTGTTCTCATTATTACGTCCAATTCTTTGCCTCCTCATTACAAGAACGAAGGTTTAATTTGCAATCGTTCACTTCACTCTTTGGTCGAAAAGCATATTAAGCGATTATGTACCTAGATCTATCTTTAGCAAATGTTCATCTCGTGAATGCTGAAGATTACAACATCTAATCGTTCTAAGAAATATGCACTGTTTTGACTTCTCTATTAACTGCACTTTCTTTTTTTTTGACAAACTGGCATCGCTAACACGTTCAGTTGAAGTCGGACAGTTAGATGTCCAGTGACATGCATGAATAACGGCTTGACGTACGTAGATTTATTAAGCGCCTCTAAAGTTGTTGATTTAGTACTGGAGTAGGACAAATACCATAGTTAAAGTTAACCCTCTTTTCTGGATGTGTGAGGAAAGTTGTGAAAACAAGTTTTTTTTTTATACTATGGGGGATTTTTTAAACGCAATCAGCGAGAGACTGCATTGACTTGAAGCTAATTTGCAGTGAAACTAGGTAGAGATGAGAAGTTCTCTAGAATCGATTTGCAGCAAGATGAACAAAGTAACCAAGATACTGTGCCTTTTCATTTCCGACATTAATAAACCTGCGTACTATATGTATTATGCGACAGTAATTATTCGCGTATAGTAGCAACTGATTTTTTATTTGTTCCCTGCATCATTTTTTGAGAAACAATAGTTGAGCAGATTCTGGCCTAAAGCGCTCTACTCTACCAGTTTAGTTCTGAAGGAACATTGGATGATAAACAGGAATTGATGGCGTACACGCAAGATGGATAAAGTCGGATGTTTTTCTTTTGCACGACAGAAATTTGCACTTTTGTTGGCCACTTTAGCTCTCAAAAAATAGTGCAGTAACTAGCAGATATCTGAATCGACTAATCATACGACTATGTTCGAATAGAAAGGAGAGAAAAGACAGAATGGCTGCATTTCTTAAAGACATTTTGCATCAGCTCAATCCTTTTGTTCATCGCTTTCATGGCTCACTTCTAAGCATTCTTTATTTCCATCCTTTTGCAGTAGTTTTTCTCCATCCCAAGCAACTTACGGAGATTTTGTAGGCTGGTTTGAATTGCTTGAATTTTCCACGTATACTTTTACAATACTACATACTTTTACTTATAGAAGGCTGACTTAACGTCTAATCGGTTTTTGACGTATTTTTTTCTTCCGTAAGATGTGGTTGTTAAAAATACCAAAAGTGGCGAGCTGGACATCTTCTGCTGTTAGAAACAATCACCCCAGTGTCCTCTTGTCTGGGTCTCAGTAATGATGAAACTCATCGCTCAGTTGTTCCACATCACATCACTACATACAGCTGTCGTCTCGGCGTTCGTTCTTCATTATAACAACGACCTTCCCGTTACTTAGCGCTTCCTACTTCAATAACGAACTCAGATACTCGCTGTAAGTACTAGAATTATTTTAGTTTTTAAACTTCAAATCTGTATAGGGGATTCATCTGACAAGTGCGCGTGTGCCAGCGCCGTGATGGACCGTGCTGAACCGTGATCTCGATCGATGCAGCTGAATTGTGTGCTGTGTGCATGCTTTGTTGCTCTGACAAAAGTCACGTAAGAACGCACTTGTCAGGCAGATCCGCTATGTGTTCTTTTTCTTTGAACTTGCAAAGCAAAAATTTTAATTTTACGATTTTACCGGAACCTTGCGGGGTTTTTAAAACGTTTTAGTGCATATTATCTATTGTTCATTGCTGTTGTTCTTGTTTTTTAAACGCGAAATTATGATGCGAGCAGCTAGGGAAGGCTGCTGAGCTTTGAAGACGAGTATAATCCTATAAAATTACCCATAATAGGAGAATGCTAGTGTAAATCATGTAGTTGTCGTCGTTAAATTAGATATCTCTGAAAGCTTTTGCATGTCGTTCTTCATTCTAAAATTAAAATTTTGCCAACATCAACTGCTGTACTATTAATATCTTTTGATATGGGTCTACTAGAGCTGACAACATGTTGCATCAACAGTTATCGGCCTATTTTGAAAACATGTTTTAACAAACATTATGAATTAGAATACTTCATTGACAGTGCAGGAAGAGCGTTTTAAGTCTGATTATCTGCAAAACATTTTTTGAGATGGATAATTTTTTGGATGGAATTATCTGGGATTTTTGTGGGAGACCCGCATAAGATCAAAAATTTTGAGAAGTAGAAGTTATAATTTACCTACGTTTACTTCTTATCGTTTTTTCGTGTTCATATCAGCTTCTAAAATTTCCTAGAAAGTATTTTTCGATTAAAATTCTCCATGATTTCACCACCTATTCATTTTGCTCAGGTACAATTAACTCTTCTAAATTAAACTGAAGCCAATCTGAGATTCCTGCATGTTTACGTTATTGTACTTTTAATAAATATGATTCAGCAATTGAAGGGTCATGCATTTTAATGAAGTAGCAGTTTTTCGCCAAACTAACGAGCGAATGAACTGTGCAACTGAAAGATTTTCAAAAAAAAACTTACAACATTTGATACATAGCGACTGCACAGCTGTGATCGGGGCTCATCAAAAAAGGGTGGGCATAACCAGTGCCTTGCCTGCTTCTGCTATGACGACGTTCGCAAATGAGGTGAAAATTCTGTAAAATTTTTCTGGCTATGGAATTACCTTTTTCTGTCTTCGGTTAACATTATTCATTATCCATGACTGTCTTCTATAATCGTTCATTACATAGTAGGTTCTAATGTGTCGTAGTCGACCAAAGGTTATAGGCATTTTTGTTACACTCGTTTTTAAGAGTGCATGCCACCTTTCGAACAGCAGTTATTTCTGAAGGCTTCAGCTAATTTTTATGTCACTTCTTTCATCCGATAATGTCTCACGTTCGTTTATTTCAAGAGACTTTTAAGTACTATTTTTAGTCTTAAGAGATCTTTTATCACCTTTGCTTTCCACCATTCTTTCTAATCTTTTTGAAAATAATTTGCTTCCGCTGCTATCTCATTTTCTTAAGCTGATCGGAAGCTCAGACGACATGGTCAAAACAGGGGACGTGATGGCGAAGCCGGACACCGGTGAACAACCAGGCTGCGGCTGGTCATGGTGGGCTTTTTGCTGAAAAGCCCAAGCGTGCTAATTTATTAACTAAGATTTTTAGGTTTGCTCCAAAATGCTTGCGAAAATTCGCTGTTTTTAACGTATTCATGTTCGTACTATCGGTCAACGCAATTATTCAAGGAATGATGGTCAACGGCTTCATATCCACTAGCATTTCTAGCATTGAGAAGAGGTCTGCATTTTATAAGATAAATTCTGCATGGGTTTCACAACGACAATAAAGTTCTATAGTCGCTTTATGTTTAGTATCGGTTTTTATGCTAGTGCTGCTAAACAGCCCTCCTTCTTAACAGCATGCATAATTAGAACGCTTAGTGTAAAAATACGAATTGCGGATTATTCTGCGACAGAGGACTGTCTAACACTGTCTAAAGTCCGAAAAAATCTATTTTTACCCCCCTTCAACCTCCATCTCCCTCACCCACCAAAAAATTTCTTGAAAATTCCTATAATTTACCCACAGGGGATTTGGGAAATTTAAAAAGGAGTTTTCTTAATTGGATTTTTTCTTAATGTAGAATACTGACTTTTTTCTTTCCAGATTTAACTTATCATCGACAAAATCTGGCATATTCTCAGCTACATATGACGTAGCAGTAGCGATCATGCTTATTCCACTTTCCTACTACGCTCATAAAGGTAAGGTCATGTAGCAGCGGGAGGAAGTCAGAAGATGTGCCACGTATTTGATGTTGCCGTCCAGCGATATCCCGCAAAGACTATTACTTCATTCAAAGGTTCATCAAAGACAATATTCTGACTCTCCAAATTAGGCTGTTCATTGTCGCGCGCGACGGATCAATCTACCCTCAGGGATACCTCATGTCTTTGCTATCTATTTTTAACTATCCAGCAAACCGAGCAGATATAATAACGTTTCAAAGCATTTTTCGAAATTGGTCATTCAAGCTTTCCAAGGACAAATTCCTTGTCTGCTGCTGATTCGCTGAACATTCCTCTTGGATAGCCAAATACCAGTGTTAGGAACTTGGTTTCGTTCGGGTTTGTTTCGAAAAATCATTTCTTCTCGTTTTTTTCGATAAATCTCATTTCCTTCCGTCCGAAATTTCCCGATATCTATAAGCAAATCTAGCTGTAGAAGTTTTATTATTCAGTTTTGCAAATTTTCAGCTGCACAATGCGACTAAAACTTAATAAAATTTTAATCATTTGCATGCGTGAGAACCTCAGTGCAATCCTGCTCGGAACAACGAACATTCTCCATTTCTTGTCCACGCGGTGATTGCTTTTCGCAAAACGAACTAATATCTGCGAGATCTCCATGGGGGAATAGCTTTATTTTCCCGGTTTTCCAACTATTTCTGTTTCATTTAGGATTATGCGGCGAAATGCAACTTAATTTGTTTCTCGTCAATTTAGCGCTCTATAATTTCTGTGCTCTCGATTTCAACAGAGGAAAGAAGTAATTTCAGGTCGTATATCAAACGATAATTTGACTAAGCTAAAAAATTGGTTTAGAAGAGTTGTACGAATTTGCATACGAACGCAAACGACCATGTTCCAGATATGTACTGCCGATTGCAAAAAAAACCCATTTTTCTTAAGATGCTTTTTAACAGCATAATTTTTAGTCAACAAGGTCCGCTGTATCGGGTATGGAATGTGTATGGTTGGAGTCGGGGCTCTATTGCTCATTCTTCCTCATTTTGTCGATGGTCTTTACGTCGTCGGTGCTCTCAAGTCCGATGTTTGCGATGCCAGTAGAGAAAACAGTAGTTGTGACACACAACAAGCTGCTAGTATATAGTAAGTTTTGACCACATGTACCTGAAAATCCGATTCTTTACTGCGCGAAGTTTCGGCATTCTTGTAGAAGAAGAGAGAGAAAAAAAAAACGTCTCACTGAAATCTTGCTTTTCCGAAGTGTATATCTACAGAAAAGTTCTTGACGAGCTGTGATATATAATGTTAAAAATTCAACGTTTATTTTCTTCCTAGTAAATATGTGCTTCAGTTCGTATCCTCTTCTGCTGATCTCCCAACTTTTCGTTGGATTTGGTGCCGCACCTTTGTTTACATATGGCTACAGCACGATTGATGAGTTTGACTCACACAAAAGGACTGGCAGTAACATGGGTAAGAACTTTCTTGTAAACAGCAGTCCTGTTCGCACATTTGGGAATAAGAGTATGCGGTCATTGGGGCATGCAGACACTGTAAAACCAGCTCGAATTAAGCAGAAAATCAATTAGTCCACTGCATTCTCGTAGCCGTGAAGCTTGGTCATCCCTGGACTCCATCATTTTGTTTACGACCCCGTTCACCGCATACGGCTCGCCTGGAACGGGTTTACGATAGAAGGATCCAGTTGAACTAGCACGTCTCTCACGAGCTGTTATGATTTCCTTGTGAAAAGTCGTATGAGAAAAGGGGATGCTTACGCAGACAGGAGTCGTAGCCTTTTAATGTGTACTGTAGTATGTCGTACACGAAAATGTTAAAGGCAGCATCCACGCTCGGAACACTTCTTGAGTTCTCGACGGATTCTGAAAGAGGAACTCAAAAAATGGGTTGATGTTCAAATTTCTCGGCTCAAAATTCACTCCTGAACAAGAAAATCACTTCAGAAGACTCGTCCGCGATTTCCTGGACGAGTTGTCCAACTAGCTTTCCACGCTAGTTAGAACGCTATAATCCCTGGGTATGAATATAACTGAAAGTCTCTTCCATGTTGTCGCGCTGAAGGCGGTTAGACGATCCCAATAGAAGGCGGAAGGCGAAATGGAAAACTCGTCCGCGAGATTGAGGACGAGTATTTTGCAGCGATTTTCTTGGTCAGGAATGACTTCTGAGCCGAGAAATTTGAACCTCAACCATTTTTCGAGTTCCTTTTTCAGAATCCGTTGAGAACTCAGAAGGCGTTCCGAGCGTGGGTGCTGCCTTTAAGAAATTGATTCTAAAAGTTCAACATTCAGCTATCTTCATGGGAGTGAGTACAGTTGGACCAGCCCTTGCTTTTATTGGTGGAGGTTATCTGCTTACAATCTGGGGCGATATAGGAAAGTCAAACTACCTGGAGTACGTCATGCAGTTAAATATCAGTGAAAAAAGGAACGTCATGGATCATTTCAGCCTTGGAATAAGCGGCCCATCGGACCCGAGATGGTACGGAGCATGGTGGATAGGATTTCTTGCGGCCGGCCTTGCTTCGTTCGTCACGTCCTTCCCCTTATGCATGTTTCCCAAAAAACTAAACGGTGAGAAACATCTCAGCTATTGTAGAGAACTGTTTATCAGCTTTTTGTTGAAGGAGGAATTACAGTGAAATCCTTTTCCTTAGCACTGTGGACTTTTAAAGTACAGGCTAGTATGCCCCCTTTTAGATACTGACGAACGCAAGAAAAATGATGTTATACAAACGCATGCGAAGTTGAACGTCGACTTCACTGGTGATAAATTCGCGTACTTCAAGATCTTCAAGGTATACATACCGTTTTCTTCAGTGGCGGTTGCAAAAGGTTTTTTCCGGGGGGGTGTCCCCATTTCGGACCGAAACTGGGCGGGGCTGGGGCGTGGCCAGAGAAAAACCGGTTGTGAAATTTTTAGAAATATTTCTAAAAATTTCAAAAGTAAGGTCGATGTTTTAAATCTGTAGTAAAGATTATTCTTCAAAAGCCCCTTTTCAAATTTTTCGCGGCCACTTTCAAAAATTTTCAGACCCATTCTTCGCGGGGGGGGCTTCCTGTCCCTTCGGACCGTCACTGTTTTTTTTTAATGTAGAACATCTCAACGAAAAAAATCGTAGATCCGGAAGGAGAGGGGGAGGAGTTTAAACCTTTGCAAGGTTCGCGGAATTTGCTTGATTTATGAACCGTGCTGGTTAAAAGTTCCTCATCATGGGATCTAGCAAGGGTCTTCAATACAACCTACTATAAAGCGATAGCATTGCTACAATCGTTTGTATTGGTGGACGTCGCTAAATTTCAAATTTTCTTTGTCAGTGTTGGCCCCTTCATCTTCCAGATTTTCTTTGGTAAAGAATTTATCTAAAGACCTGTCTTGTAATACAGATTGAAAGCATAGAAGTTCATCTTATCTGCTAACATCTGTAAAATGTTTTTGATCCGTTGGCAAAAGTACGAACTATTTCATATTTTCTCTTTAATGTGCGAAGCAGTCTTCATTTTGGGGCGCTCAAGGAGATTTCTTTGAAACAGTCTGTGAGGTAGAGTAACACATGGCTGGAAAGCATGTTGTGGATTTTTAAAGTATATTTCTTCTTCTTAAAAATTCTACGAACCTTCGCACGACTTCTGTGGTTCAATTAGAACTATTGCTTTCATTGCTCTACTTTTTCGAGTTTGACCTTCTTCGAGCGGCCTTAAACGAAACTGCCGAAAAACTGATTTCTATAGTAAAACTGTAAATTCTTTCCGTTAAAGTTTTGCCAACGAGCGGATTGGAGCCGTTGAAAGCAAAAATAATGAAGAATTGGGAAATTGCTGGTAGTGAAGACCACGAATTGGATCACTGTCGTAGGGTAGACAGTGGATTTCCCCGTGAATCCCGTGAGGAGATGCTTTTTAAACAAATTTCAGTTCAATTCACCCGCAAAACCTATAACTCTCGCCAAGACTCTGCACTGTCCAAATTGCTTCTATTTGTATTAGGGTCCAGTTTAGTCTCAATATTATATTATACCAGAGAACCGTCGTCCATTCTAAGCGTTACAGACTTGTTCGGAGCGCACGTTGAACAAGAAGTTAAATATAAATTTGAAGATGGAATTTTTTGGGAACTTTTAGACCGTTCCAATTAACAGTGCGTTAGATTGCATTTACTCGTTCGTTAGCTTGGCGAGGCTTTTGAGAACGCTAGTACTTTCAATGGAGTTATCGCTGAAATGAAATGTTGTTAAGCATGAGAAGACCGCGAAGATTGTAAAAAACCTCACTGAATTTAGATGTTCTTCTTCAACAAGACCTGCATGGCACTGATTGCAATGCAGACTGCTGAGTCGATGATTATGAATGGTTACATCACTTTTATTCCAAAATTATTTGAAAATCTTTTCGGATTCAGCAGCAGTTGGGCGAGCACAATGACAGGTATGGATTTAGCGTCATACAGCTCAAAAGCGGTCTTCCATAATTTGTTTATATACATATCGAAAATTGGAGCTTTTCCTGACGGACGTAAAATCAGTAATGCTTTACCGAATGTTTCGAACAAAAATTGTCTTTTCATTACCGAATTCAAGAGCCGGTCAGGCTTCAAAAAACTTTCGCATTGGTATATGTTGGAGTAATTTGAATAATTAAGGCCTAGTTATCGTTCCTATGGGACTTATTGGAAGTTTTATGGGAGGAAAACTAGGAGAGAAGGTTGAGAACCGCTTCAGGTGAGCGAGAAATGTTCTTTTATAGGAAAGCAGAGGCTGATGAAAGATTAAAATAATAGAAGGATAAAATGATAAGTTCTGGATGAAATACTCTTGGATCAGTGCCATTTCCGCCAAGTATGTTTGACTTTCCGGATTAACAGTAGTATAGGAAAAATTCTTCGATCTGTAGTTCACATTATCCATACTGTTTGGGCTTTGGGCAGAAAGTATCAGTTGATAAGAGATCAGGGAAAATAAAAGACCAGACATGTCTTTGGTACCGCTGTTTTAGAAGAATTCATCTTCCTTATTCCTTTTTCAGGCCCAACCTGAAGATGTGCATGATTCTTACGATTATGATGATTGTAAGCTCTTCTGCTTTCCTTCTTGGCTGTCCACAGATCCGTATTGCTGGAATGAACAGCGCCTATGAACAGTGAGGAAACAGATTTGTTGAAATGTTTCTTCCATTACGTTAGTTGAAGCCTTGCAACTTCTCTACGTGAATATGTTGGGTCATCCTACAAGGCACATGCATAGCACTTGGCATTGCTTTGTCTAATTCGACAATTCAAATTCAGTGACCTTACTAAGTCAACAAACTTATCACAGTTTACTTAAATTTTATCCGCCAAGCATTTCTAACGAAGAATTGTTTCTAAAACCATGAAGTTGAGTTAAACACTCTTCGCCTAAACGGTCTGCAGTCACATACACAGCCTGATCTGCGTTTGCTTCTCTCACCGACCGACGTATAGATATTAGGTGTTATATACATCTTTCGATTAGTGCTCTGCCTTCTCTTCTATGGAAATCTGTCAAAAGCAACTATTGACTTTGCTCGTTATGTAATTCCCAGCCAAGTCTGCTTCAAATATGCTTACCATTTTTGTTACTTAGCAATCAAAAGTATAGGAATAGCTAGTTTTTCGCACCTTCGCACTTTTAGTTTGCAAGAAATTCCCACTTAGGCATGAGCAATTATAGTGATGTTATAACATGGATTAGTACTCTGTCTAAGGATCCTCAGTCATATATCAATTCTGGCAAATACTGCAAGCAGGCACAGTTATAGACTTTAAACCTTATTTTCACCCTTTGTAGAGAAATTCCTTTTCTGCATAAAATGTGCAAGCTGGAAAAAGAACGGGAGCACATGTGGCGCAGATGTCCCGCAGAGTTACCTGGAGAAGTATAAGCCTAGATTTGCCTTCTTGAATGAAGTAGTATAAGGACTAATGGATCCCCAGTACATAACAGTGCAGAAAACGTTTACGTTATACATGTCTTGGTAGAAGTAAGTGAATTCACACTTCCTATCAATAATTTTGCCATAACAGATTTCAAGAAAGGCATATGCACTTACATTATGAACGCTCAAGTGTTTTCCTTTCTGAGATACATTAGAGAGGTGTTTTTAATATTTCAGAAGAACAGATGTTTCTATGTACTTTTTTATCTAGACTGGTAGAAGTGATACTAGAAAGATATTATGCAAAAGCTTTAAGGAGACCTTTTGCAGTTCGCATAATTTTTTAGTGTCTATGATAGTATATAAAAAGCGAAATAGGAAAATTACCAAAACAAGACAAAAATCGCTCGAAAATTTTCAAAATACTTAGTGGATGTTCAAAAAACGTCCTGTCCGACTATTTATGACCGCCACTATACCTTCTCCGTTATTTATCAACATGCTTTCTCGCTAATTTTATAGTCAAAGGAGAAGTTACCGAAAATATAACAAATGCAATTAGTAAAGTTTCAGAAGTATGCAGCTTAGCAACAAAATGTCAGCGGTATGCTAATAAGGATGTGCTAATGTAAGAGAAAAATATATAACAGAATCCTTGGCTGACTCGATGTTTTCTCTAGGTTACAGTTTATGCAAACTCTTGTTCTCAGTGAGCGAATTCAGGATCGAGACGAAGTCATTCTCTCTTACTCATCCATGCAACTACGGTTGCCAGTGTGACGGATTGTTTAATCCCGTTTGTGCTGTGGAAACTGGCATGAGCTACTTCTCCCCGTGTCATGCTGGATGTGCTGCTAATACGGTGGGTTCTATTAGATGCGTTGCATAGAGCTCGACTGTCGATTAATTAGAGACGTCGAAACCACAACAGTCCAAAAACTGGGCTAAATCAGTTAGTTTGCCTAACCCGGAAAGATATTCTCGGGTGAAGAATACACGGCACATTACCTATGATAGTCATGCACGTCATCACACTCATAGTCAGTTTTAGGATTCTAATTCATGGAACACATGTAGCTGCTCATCTTTATACAACCAAACCGTGAACACAGTTCGCAAGGGGTGGTGTGAGGTTTCCTGCCAGAAGACTCAGGTAACCCTTCCATTGACCTTTATAAGCGATTGAGTGACCAAGTGCAAGGCTTCTAATTATTTTGAAAATTTAGATAATCTTCTTCTCCCTCTTCTCATTGCTTGCAGTCAGTGTGTTTGCCCTTGCTCCTATGCTTCAGAGTGCTGCATTGAGGTAGATTCCTTTAAGGTGCAATATTTAAGTTACGTACTTAGACATGCGATGTCCGTTGCAGGGTCGTCTCATTCCAACATCGCGACGCATTCATATGCTTCGGCTGGATGTTCATGCGAGTATTCGGTAGGCAAATTATTAAAAGCCGTGACTCTGTCAAATGCACATACTTAAAAATAGGATCGATCCCTGGTGCCGTCCTTTTCGGAGCTGTTATTGACACCACTTGCATGCACTGGAGTACTGGATGTGACGGTTCTACGAAATGCGTTCTCTACAATGCTGAGAATCTAGGATTTTATATCTTTCTATTCAGTAAGTACTCTGTCCTTGTATTTCCTCTATTTTGTGTCGGAATGGTCTTCATATTTCTTCTCCTTTAAGACACGCTCTTTTGAATCAAAACTGTTGTACACTCAGAATTAAGACACACAGCATTTAAAATCCTGAACGGTATAAATATATGCCTATAAAAACTCGCAGCTCTCGCAAAGATATGCGTAGACACCATTTGTGGCCGGAATACGCAGTTAATTCCTTCTATAGTTTCACATAGGGTTCCACAGTGGGAGTAGTTTGAACGAGTAGGGGGAGTACTGAAATGAAAACTTTGAATCATGCGTTGTACGGCTCGTGATACCCTTGGCGTTGGCATTTTGAAAAGTACGAAATTATTACTGTCGCTCCTCATAACAGTCCTGTAAAGTCGGCTTTGTTGTGGCCAACAGCTTGGCTCAAATTAGCTCGGTTAATCCAGTCGTTTCATTTCATTTCATTTATTCGTCGATCAGAGAGACAATTCACAACTGATCGACTTTGATTCAAATAAATTGAAGATATTTGCAGACCACAGAACGCAGAAGTTGTGACTGCTCACTGCCTGCTACAAAGACGTTAGTTGTGAAGAGGGTTTTAGGTCTTAATGGTTGTAGAGCTTGCGGACAAGGCTCGTTGGGGAGGTTTATTAAAGACTCACACAATGAAACTGGGTTTTTTGAGCAAGAATATCATAAGTCATGCCGTTCCTTGTCTCTCAGTATTAGCAAGCATATAGTCTTCAGAAACTCTTACTGGATCTACATTCGCGAAATCAAAGTACCACAGACGAAAGCGGTGGTTTTCCTTTTCTGCTTTTGCCAAAAGCTTTATTTGTAAAAAGTTTTTTTTGTGTACGTTGTATATCAGTTCGCATGCTATAGTACTGACTATCAAACATTCGAATAGCTTTGATGAAGCTGTTTTATTAATACTAACTGTTGACTTTTGCGAAAACGCTGTGGTCTTTGCGAGTTAGTCAAATATCCGAATACATCGCTTTACCTAAATGGATTGTTGTCAGTTAGTCTTGTTTTTCCTATTCATAGAATAAGCTAGCTACTCAGGTACGAAAGACAACAACTTATCCAGAATGACATGGATTACACCTCTAAATAATCTGATCTTAAGATTACTCGATAATCCTAATTGCACTATGCCAAAATGTAGTGAAGCATCATTTGAAAATGTGTATAGCGATATTTTTGTTCAATGCTTAAACGCATTTTTGCAGCTATTGTGGCGAAACTGTTCTGCTTCGTATGCCTTTTCATTGCCTATAAGAGCTACATTCCAGTCGCTAACGATGCCGTCGAACATCAAAAACAGGTATGCTTTCCGTTCTAGAGCTCTTTAGCTAAGCACAGACTTCTATCCATGACCAAGAAGTATTTTCAGCAAAATTCTGCGCCACTATCCAGAGCGAAACCCACAACTCCTGTGATCGACGTGATTAAAAGTACCGCCTTATAGTCTTTTATGTTGTGGTAGTGCTCCAGAAAGAAATGTGATAGTACTCAAGTAATAATTGCTGCAGCACCTAGAATCTCTGTGTCCCTTAAACGATCTGCTAGAATTCCTTAAAATATTTTTTTTCGTAGCTATTAGACGGGTCGATTTGCAGCGCCATATCATGTTCTATAATCACCGAAACTTTCGTTACCTTATGACCTCAGTTCTTTCCAATGTTAAACGTGGATTACAAATGAGACTGATCCCTTATGCCTCTGTTCATTTTTACTGCCTTGTTAACGGCTTTACTGGTTGTTGATTTGAACGCGGTACTGCATACGTCATAATGACGGTTTTGGTGCTTTGTAATTTATTATTAAAGAAATACTTTTTAATTAATTATCAAAGAAATAAAGTGTTTCATTCATAACTCTAATCCGCATCTTCATGATGAGTAGAAGAA
>KN549200.1:1023077-1038079 GCA_000797555.1 Oesophagostomum dentatum | reverse complement strand
CTACCTGCGCTCACAGTTGTTTCACCTATCTCGGTGCATATGTTAACCTACAGCGCCGTTTAGATCAAGAAATTAACTATTGTCCTCTCTTTGGTGCTCTTACGCTATTAAGTAGGAGATTCGCTATTCTTATGCTGTTCTTATGTAGCATGAGAACTTGTCAATTCTGCTACAGGAAATTAATGGTTTGCTACCGTAGATGCATCTTTTTCCCCTTTAGGTTTCACCCACTCATAAAGTAACTTTTGATGATACGAATAAAAGGAAGGGGACATCTGTTGTGTTAGCAAATCTGAGTTGCTAAGCTAGTGTACTAGTTGGGTTAGTTTGGAGGTCTTACATTTGGACTCACTCCTTAAAGGCGGGTGTCTATTTATCGTTAGTATGTATATATTTTTACTTATTTATTTATTTTTTATTTTATTTATTACATGGGCAACCCATCTGGAACATGCAACAAACAAACGAACAAACTTAAGCAGCATGCGAATAAACAAAACGGAAGTGAGCAAAATGTGAAGGGTAATGGAAGGAATAGATTAACTAGAATGATACAATTTATCAAGTAGCGTGAGAAAGACGGCATGTTTTACTGGAATTACATCTTTTTTTGGCAGTTTTGCTATACCCCTAGACGCTCTCGAATCGTTTAAAAAAATGATGCCTAAGGCTGGTTTTAGTTCTAGGAATAAGGACCTTACAAGGTACAACTCTGTTTTTTTTTTACTGCTGCAGACAGATAAAATCATTTATTTTCAAGTCAGTTAGCCCGTGCATTATCTTGCAGAAATTAATTAAATCAAGCGCTGGCCTCCTAGCTGCTAACGATGGTAACCCAAAATTAAGACTTCTTGTGACGTTAGTGGAAAAGCACTGCGTTTTAAGAACAGTGAAAAATACAACTTTTATATCGTTGCCCCTAAAACTAGTGTAATTTTACGAGACACACTAATGTAGCACATGAGTCTTATCCCTGATGAAATGGTCCCTTCTAGCTTTATAAGCGAATTGCTGAGTAATAGAAATGGACTGACCATTTTTATCATTTTCCCCTTCCCAAAACCCCTTTTGATCGTAACGATTTTTATGGGAAAGAAAGACAGCATGTGGAGAATCAACTACGAACGGTGAGAGTTCCATATGAGCAAAAATATTGACGTAATTTCGAAAGAGTAATGATAATTAAGAGGACCCCTCCCCAACCATTTCTCCTATTTGGCAGCGATCTCGCGAACTTTTTTTTATGTATTAAGGTGACAATTTCTATACGGTCAGTGACTGGAGTACTGCCACAGACTGTCAGCGCCGCTTCGTTTCACACCACGCTTAGCTGAAATTTCGCGCTTTCATTAGGTTGCTTCAATGGTAGGCAACGGCTATAAGCTGAACTCAGCTATTTTTTGCCGAGAATCCTCAATTACGGCGAAATGTATGCAAAATTAGATTGACTGCTAGATTGAAAGGTAACTCCGCTGTGACAAGATGCTATGTTTTTGGCCTAAACTTCCTTTAGTTTCAGCAGTAGGACCTAAATAAAATCTACATTTACATATGTTCGAGAAATTTCATCGAATACGCTAGTACGGACGAATGCCTGTCTCCGCTCACTGTTTCCCCAGCATTAAGTTATTTCTGATCTAAACATCCTACCGCTAGTTGTTTTCCTTGCTTTCTCAATACATGATGCTGTAAGAAACCTGACGGGTTTTATTTTACTTGTTTTCCTAGCGAAAATCGCTAAGCGATGTCACTTTGTTATAGATCTATCACACAAAAAATTCCAGTTTCATCGGAACTACATTAAAATCATGGCCAAAAGAAAGCTTGGAGTTTTCGAACAGTACGCGGAGTGGAAGCGTTGCTCTGCATTTGCGTACCGTTACGGTAACCTGAGCGAAAGCTTGTGTTGCTAGTACTATGAATTTTTTCAACCAAAACAAGTAACTTTTCGTGAAACGATCATAGTAACTGGTGTAGAGTTTGTTTTTCGAATTCAGAAGAGTCCAGGAAAGCACGCATGAAAATGAGTGTCATTTTTCCCATTAAAATACCACTATTGCAACATATTGCAACCAATTATGCGCATATCGCTGGCGAACATAGGGTTGTAAGTAATAAAGTTTAGGCTAAAATGTCTTTTTCAGCACAAGTCGAAAATTGTCAGCAGGTCTTTTTGCTGCACCCTGTGCCTAGTTGATGTTGTATGCTCCTGTTTTATAAGCGGTCATTTAACTTTAAGACTGACAATAAACACTAGCGTACCATAAAGCTAGGACTAGTTTTCCAGCTATAGCGCTTAGACCCCAGTAGACAACATTACTTATCTTGAATGATTCCCCCCCCCACCTTTTTTCGCACTTACCGAGGAAATCTACTAAGGCCGGATCAAACAGATGCTTTGTAAAGGTTGCTACTCGAGTAGATCTCAGCGACAACTCAAAAATCGCCACAGGAGTTCTTGTTGAGCGCGAGGTAGAATTGTCAGCTAGGGCTGCACGCTTTTAGATAGAATCACCATTTCTGAACGATTAGCCAAAAACGCTGGTCAGATGACAGAGTGCTTTACATGGACGAAAGATCCTAAAATCTCCTCGCAGTAATCTACAGTGTCCACATTTTTCTATTTTTGGCCGTTTTTTAAGCAAGAACATAAGCACACTTTTTGATCCAATGTCCACACGAAGCTTAGAAATCTCGCAACTTCTGAGATTCAGCAGGTCGAACGAAACTTCCTTCACATGTTGTTGAAGAGTGTACAGGGTGTTGTTCCGTGTACCTACTTCCGTTTTGCTTTCGCGCTAAGCAGAATAAACGTCTTACCTTGTTACATGTCAGAAAACGTCTTTCTAGAGGAAGTTGTTCTAAATTCGTATAAACGTCCGGTTTACAGCGATCACAGTATCATTCATCTCTGTCATTTTTAGGCCTATTTTTGAGAATGAAGGGACACTCTACGCTGGTCAGAATTCACAACTTCAAACGACCAAAGCAATTTGTCGTCTCCCCTTCAAAACTCACATGTTTTCATAAAACATTGTTCAAGTGAGAAGATGCAGTTTCGGGGTTCGTTTACGATCGGTGTACAGTAAATTTTACGGTTTCATGGCAGAACACTGTCTTGTTATAAACGCCAAAATTGTCTTTTTATGAAAACTGGATCTACTATTGGAATGAAGATAAACTGCTTTTGAGACCGACCAAAATAGCAAGGAAAAAATTACAGCCTGGATAAATTCTAAAGTTTATTGCAGCTCATCAATTATCCTTTAGTGGATTCTATGATAACAATGGTGTTGACGTTTAAATTTTATTACTCGAAAGAATTTTAACTTCACCGTCTCCAGAGGCATAAATTGAGACAGGGTTTACAGCAACTGTATACTTCGTCGAGTTCCGCACTGCTGGCTCGCTTTTCAAATTCTTCAAGGCTCTGAACACTGCGATTTTGCTCGTGTTGTGGATAAGGATGCCCCTATACTCTGTTAATGGAGCACACCACTGATGGATTACATCACCCATGCCGTCGCGTGTCACTGTGATCTACACAAGTATCGATCGGAGCATCATAGTGGGATGGTGCTTCGGTTGTGGTTGCTGTGCTCCGTTATTGGAGTATAGCGGATGCTCAAGGTGGGTAGCTTCAGCTCTTTTGCTTCTAGAACTTCCATACATCAAACTGTCACATTATTAGTGCTCGTTGTGATAAAAGAACTTAAAGGCAGCACCTACGCTCAGAAAGTTCCTGAGTTTTCAACGGATTCGGAAAGAGAAGCTCAGAAAATGGTTGGGTTTCAAATTTCTCGACTCAAAAATCATTCTTGACAGAAAAAAACCGCTCTAAAAGACTCGTCCACGATTTTGCGGACCCTGTTGGAGTCGCTCACTGGGTTAAGCTCATAAAAAAACTCGTGCAAATGCAATCATATTTAGTGGTTATAGCGCTTCAACTAGTGTGCAGAACGCACTGACAAGACAACTCGTCCCCACATCCTTCATAACCGGTTCACCGTGTACCCGACGTTTCTGCCGTTTTCCTCGCAAGGACCAGCTTACCGGTGCTCTCACTTTGGCTGTTGGCTATTCAGCCACCGACGGTTCATAAACTACCTTAATCTCGAAATCTGTTTTTAGCGTGGGTGCTGCCTTTGAAGTTGGTAGAGAAAAAAAACGGCCAACAATAGTGCCAGAAGCGCTGTTGAATTACTGCTGCTGTAAAGTTAATATTCGACGGTGAAGGTTTACACAATAGCACGTGACAAACCTCGTGATCGAAAAAGCTTTGTCACGTTTATTTTCTCTAAATTCTATTTACACCAGATTTACAAGGACTAGAAATTCAACACTTAATTGCATTTTTACAAAAGTCTACGTAGTGGTAGCACCTGTTTTCTGTGATTTTCGCTCAACAGAATTTGCGCGTAATTTCGACCGTCTGATTAATGCACTATGTTGCAAGAGACCGGTTTATTGTTACGCCGCTGTAGATATGACTTGGAAAAGTTTTGAACGCGTTTCGAGGCCAGGTCAGTATCCGGAACTGCGATGGGCACAGAAATAGACCCTTCCACGCCCTTACCAGAAACCATATTCTTAGCAGTGTTTTACATTTGCTCTGCAAAGTAGCAGTAGAACTTTTCCATCACTCACCTGCTTAGCAGAAGATGTGGTTTCTTTACTTATCACGTTCTTCTCATTGACAACAGTTCGTCGAACTATGTAATACATCAGTGAAGGCATCAACTTCCGGAAGACAGTGTTGGGTCACGCACCTTCAAAGCAATAGGTCAATCATGTTCCATTCTCAACGCTGTCATCCTTACTAAATGTCTTTAAACCTCAGCATTTTCGTGAGCAGGTATAAAAACGCTTCCATTATTCGGCTACTCTTTACAAGGTCGTTATATCGAAAGAACATTTATCACGAAACCTTACAGTTGTTCGGTATAAATAAGTTATACTGCTGAGAATTTCGTTGCCAAATGAGCGGTGTAGGAGGCCGCACATGCATAGGCAAGGTTTAAAGGCATACTTTAGTGTATGCGAAGTTTTTTTTACTAAGAAGGTATGCTTAACAGAGTGTATATTTAAGCATGCCGCATAAGTATTTTTATCTGGTCAATATTTAGCTAATAAAGAAAGTCCAAGTTTTCCAAACTATGGTGCAACGCTTTGCTTTAGAACAGTTAATGGATATAAATTGGTACAGCACAATGCGTAACAGGGACTTCCAAAATTCTCCTGGACGAAATGCCGTTGTTGTTAATAAACAATTTTAGTAAAACCACTAGAAACATAAATTTCAAGACCATTGTGCAGTCTGAGCTTCCTACCGTATGCGAGTCGAAAAATCCTTTTAGCTAAATTTTTAGAGCGGATCAAAATTCGCAAATTTTAGAATGCCCAGATTAAAACAATACAGTTTGTGCAACGGACGCAGACTAGTGATGCGGCGGGCGTTTATGGTAAGAGGCGAAATGCCGACTGGTCTGCCGCTGCTACCAGCTGTCGTTATCGACTGACAGCGGGGCGGACGAGTCAGTACCTATCTGCGTAGTTTTGAACAAACTGTACATTTTCTATAATATGTCGACTAATGGTTCTAGATAGAAAGAGCTCCTTTAAGAAATTTGCCAAGGGTAACACCGATAAGGAATGGACGAGTGAGTACACTCACAACCTCGCGATGTTTTTAAAACGTGGCTCGCTTCGGTCAGCTCGTCTTACTTTATAATGGTCATCGAGCTATCACATAAAAATATCTTCAGAAAAAACACTGTATTTTCGCAGGCGCAAGCTCCGTAGAAATTTCCAGCTCATATTTAAATCAATAAATTTGATTAGTTTGTACCAGAACTAGATCATTCAAAATGATTTCATGTCAGAACATGCAGACATTTTTTTAGATGTCTTTCCTATTAATACGTCTGTAGCAAATTTAGCGAATTCAAGGGAGCAATGAGCAGTAGACTTGTGAAGGTCGCTCATTAAAAAACGCTTCTATCAAAATTTCTGCTTTTAGTAAAAAAGCTCCATTAGCACCAACATTTCGCATTTAGCAGAGGAACTAGAAATTAGAAATCATTTTAAAAGTTGGTTCTATGTTCATTTCTCAAGAAGTCATGTGTTTTCATAATTCTGTCTTATGTAGAAGGCAAATTCCAATATGAGTTTATTAGCCACATAGGCAGACATGATACCGATTTCATGGTGAGCTGGGTTATTTATAGCTGCACCGTTTTTTCATAGGACAGCTAGACCAAAATACAAAAATTCTTGACGGCTCACAGACAAGGATATTTTTTGTCTATTCTGCTTAGACAAATAATAACCATGTCTTGAGATATGTTAGCACAGGCTAAGGGGGCTTTTTCAAACTTAGAAACTCTCATTACTTATTTATCTCATTTCGTTGTTAGGAAATAAATTTCTTGGGACCCATGCTCTTAGGAAGTAATGAACCTTTCAACAGTGGCAGGTATACACAACAGATCGGCATTAGTAAATCAAATTTAGGAGAGACTGTGATGTTGGTACAGGAGTACTGTTCCACCCTCCATCTAGATATGGCTTCCTTTCATGTCTTTAATAACACGGAGAATTTGGTGGCGATTTCTAGAGTATCTTTGCTTTGTGCCAAAACAGTGCGCTGAAATTGTGTGGAGGACAGTTTTATACAAGGAAATTTTGACTTCGGCTTCATTCCGAACCTTGCACAAGCGCTGAAGCGGCATAAGATTTACGCTACGCTGCTCTATAGGGTAGACCAAATTTAGCGTGAGAGTGTACAGTGAAGACTTGGTGAGTTTACTAATGTACGTAGCGAGCTCACATGGGACCTCGAACGAACTGTATATGCTGGAGAGAGGATTTGATTGACACGACATTACAACACTACTCATAGTTACTGCAAAAGAGACGCATTTGCATGTAAAAGACCGTCGCAAACGTCGTAACTAAGTAACCTTGTGGCCATTTTTTATAGTTCTAGACCAGATTCTGGTACGAGAGGGCAAGACGAATCCAATGCTTAGCACTGCTTTAAATATATTCGAATCTGAGGTACAATATAGATTAACAAAAAATGTTGGCGATTATTTTACTGCCAAAAACTTGTATGAAATCGTGGCGAGCATAAATACGAAATAAAATTTTGCTGTATAGCTGTTAATCAACAACAAATATAGAAGCAGATAATACCTTTCGATTCAACTCGTCGTCTCCTCTGTACGATTACTGTGAAAAGTCAGTTTTTGAAACTGTTTCTAGACGGCGACAGTTTGCGGCAATTTTTGTTCAGAGACAAACTCGTTTCTTTCTCAGTAATTGTGAGCGATGTTGTAGCTGTCGGGAGCATAAGCAATGTGACTTACTTTAAGGCTTTTGAGTACTGCCTGTTAACGAATAATTAGGCTTTACAAAAGGTTTTCTAAGCCATATGACGTTGGCAGATAATTTATGTGATGGTGCGATAGGGTCAAAGCAAAAATTTACAAATCCTTCTCGGTACACTCTGTTTAGAGAGCTTCTTACAGCATTGTCAGTTTAGCAGAAAACAAACATAGTACCTCTAATAGTTAACGAGAAAAATCTTGGCAAATCGCTTTCGTTAGATCTTGAGATATCAAGACAGAAAGGTGTTATCCTTTGAAATGGCTTATTATATTCTTCAATATTATCACATGGGTTATAAGCGCAAACTGTTCAGCCTTCAAGTCTTTAATAACGTAGGTCCTGAAGAATGTAGACGTGCCGGAATATTACCAGGTAAAATGTACAACTTTTGCTTGCTTTCGCATAGGAAATTGAAACTACAACTATTCAAGACAATAAGCTCACATGCAGTCGCATCTGGTTAGTTGTAGTTTACGAGAAGTTAGAATTTCAGAAGCATTTAAATAGCTAGTACAAGTTCCGGCGTCGATGGGTCCCCTTTCGGTGCAAATAATATGAAGGACTGATATTATAGAGATTAGCAAGCTATCCTAAAATTTCTCCCTCTTTTGTCCTCTTGGGCGTGTTTGAGAATGTCAGCGTTTGGACTCCTCCGTTACACTAGAGAAACTGAAGCTGCCAGAACGCATTAGAAATTTGGCGCACCGGAAGTTGCTGCACAATGCATGCTGTGCATGCGTTCACCTCTGTGTAGTAAAGTAATTATGCAACATGCACTGTCAGCCCCAAATATCTGCAAACCTTAATTTTGCGATCGCCGAACAAATTCTCACACTCTGCACAGTATTTGCAGAAATAGCCGGTGACGCCGGCACTTTGCACAGTCTGGAGGACGTGCGCTGTTACCTCGATAAGTCGCAAAAACAGTGTCCTCATTAAATGTCATGAGAAAATATGCGTTTTCTCTTTTTGATCAGGTTTTTGGAAGCTACCTGCAGGTCCTCTGAAATGAGATTCACGCTGGGATGCATTAATGAAAACTTGATCAGCTGCAACTTATTGCGTCACCGTCTAGCTTCTTCTCTTCGTTTCCTCGAAATTCTTTTCCAGTTCTTGTGAGCCCACTCAAACTATCATTTTCGCATAAAACTAGCAGAAAATTGGGCGCATATTACCAAAATATTCGTCATTTACACGTATAGCTGACCTTGTGGTTGCCAGCATTTGCCGATAACTACGCAGTCCGTTGCGTATGCAGAAGCAGAATCCTTTTTCTGTAGATGAGTGGATTCGACTTTTGCCGACTAATGATGGCCATCTTCAGATGTTCGACCGCTCTGCCTAGGTCCACTTGTTTCTTTTTGCCACGTTCCGGCATTCGCTAGTGAAAGTCCTAACAGTGTCTAGCTTTCCATTCAACAAAGAAGGTGATCAACCCACAGTCTGGGCTTTTTGTTCCAACTGCTGCAAATCTTGCACCCGCACTTTTTGCGAGATGAAGAAGTAATTCTGCCCTTGCTTGAGGCTACCGAGCCTCTACTGGATTTGATTTATGTCTTCGGGAAATTCTATTTCACAATTTCGTAAGCTTCCAACATACAGCCAACATTTGATATTTTCTAGCTTCATTTGAAAGCAAGCTGAATATGTAGCATTTCGCCACTGAGTATGTTCTTTTATTTGCATCCAAGCATCTGAGTTAATATGAAATTGGCTTTTAAAACTGATGGCACTGAACTAGTAGACAATATTGCTCAAACTTTTGAGTAATACAATGAGCTGTGTAAATTTTCTGCTTAGCCATCCAGCTGGTATATATTAAGCCCGTTCTCCATGAAACGCTAGAAGAAAATTTGATTCTTCCATAAACTGTGTATCGTATTCCCTAGAGGCCGCATGCGTAACATGTCTGATAAGCGTGAGGTTCTATTAAGTTTCATTCAGTGAAAACCTTGTAGCGTAGTGTATCTTTTATATGGGGGTAGCCTTGAAACATATTTCTCTGTAATAAGCAGAATGTGCTTAGATAATTTCCTCCCCGAACTAAATTCAGTTTCAAGTTTGTTGAAGACGCCTCTGCTCTTGGGCCCGTAAAGGGTGAGTCCGTATCGTCATAATGCCAAGGTTGGGGGTTGTGACATTCGGACAAGCAATCTCGTCCATGTTGTTCCAGTTTTCCAACGACGCCCCACGCTTGGCAGTATGACGCTACAGACCCAAACTGAACCAGCTACTTGTTCAGAATGAGAACTCTGATTCAACCACGTGATTACGAATTATCATAGACTTAACACCAGCTCATCTCCTGTGCTCTTGTATGAAAATATTTTATGCAAATATGAAAAAGGGGCCCTGGTCTTTGCGGATACAACAGCTCAAAATGAACCTTTGAGGGACTAATATGGCTTAAAATTCAGAAACAGTTTTCCAATGAATTGCACTGCACCATTGCGTTGTTAAACTAAGCGCCTCCTACGAGGGCATTTTGACTATGCTAATATTCTAAAGCTTGTTTTTGGGCTACTGTAACTAGTTGTTTCTGAATCTCTTTTCCCTTCACTCGTGCTTGTCAGCTGAGCTGTAGTTTTTTCTCGAGTGCAGTTCTTGACGGCAAAGATATTATCTGCATCTGATCTAACAAATATTCGTACACTGCTCACATCGTTTTTGCTACATTCTTCATATTTTTTCTGGAAATAGAAAACTTTACTCCAAGCAAGTCGCATAACGCAATCTCTGTGTGTGAGAAATTTAGCAATGGGAGAATGTTGAACTGGTGATGCCTCAGAAGACGTGACCCTAAGAAATCTTGAGTAAGTCCCGTAATTCTTTCGGATATGATAAATCTCAGCGACTCTCCGTATTGTAGGCGCTCGTCGGAACAGGATATTTGTCACCGTCGAGGTGTGAAAATCGCTCCTAATGCACGTCCACTGAAAAACGGGTTGATCTACTTAAGCGATTTTGTCGCACACGTAGCACTTCAGTGAAAGCGTAATTAGGGCGTGAGAAGATGCAGAAGCATTGCGTAAGAATCCTGTCGTACGCCGGACTGAAGCGAAATCAGCAAAATTAGCTTAGCAGAGGAGAAGTTTTTCAGGTCGAAGCCTTCGTTGCAGGCTTTATCCAATTTCCTTCCTGAGGTGCACCGCTCCATAAGAAGTACTATTTTCTACCTTCTGTTTAAACTCACTACAACTCGTTCGCATTATGCCCTAGTTTTTCCTAGTGCTTTCAACTCAACCAGAACTCCGCCTGAAACCGCCTATTAACAGCTAATAGTACAAAAGTTTGGTTGTAATATGGGAAATCAAGTCCAATTCTTCCACTCGATTTGCGCGCAAATCATCCTTAGCTTGCTACTAGTTAAGGCTGTACCTTTGCTAGGCCAGACTCTAGACTTCCAGACGTGCTGCGGTCCTCACAAGGTTCCCGTCTTGTCGTCACGACATTTGGGACGCATCTGGTTTTTTTGATATGCGCTATCTGTCAGCTTGACAATGTGCAGTGATACGTAATATGCGGCGCTGTGGTGCACGGGTTTGCAAAGTCTTGTCGGCGCGGCGCCAACGATTCGCCAGCCATCTCTCACGTGTGCGTTTACGTTCACTTCCGGTAGCGCAGAAACCGACTCTCTCAATTTGTCGTCGCCAAAGTGAAAAGATAATCCGTGATCAGTTTCTCTATCCGAACTTACGCGTGCTAACGTCGTCCACCCACGCGACTCAGCTGCAAGCGAACTCGACAATTCTGACTCGAAGAAACGCCAACTTCCGCCGCTGTCGCTGCAGATTTTTGTCATCGTTTAGCTCAATTTGGTTCGCGCACCGTCGCTAGAAAAGAATGAGTTTGAAATGATGAATCGCCAATGACTAATGCCCCATATTTGCCGCAATTTCGCAATAACTCCTAGTTCGTAGATCCTGCATCTGTCGCAAGTCTTTTGTCGCATTCCTCACGCTGATGCATTCCAAGTCGCCAGATGACTTGCGCAACTGCACATGAGTCAGCTTCTAATGTTTGAACCACTGTCAGAATATGCTCGTTAGCTTAGGCAAATTTCGCAAGCTGTGGAGTGCAGAGAAACTGTTGGATCACCGAAAAATTTGGATTTCATTTAAAGAACTTGAGTCGGAAAGCGATTGGGGATTTTTGTCATCGCGTTGCAAAGAGCACTGAGTACTCCATGTTCATTCTGCCTCATAAATAGCTCAGCACAGTTTACGCAATGTAAACGTTAAAACCACTAGTAAAAGCTACCATAACTCAATGTTCTCTGAGATACAGCGTCCGCTGATCATACCGCAAGTTTTTGCAAAGAAATCCACATCTGGATCTTATCTCTCCGGATCTTGATATTCTTACCTGCCCGTTTTAAATTCGGCAATATTTTCGCCACTCCAAAAAAAAAAAAACGCAATTCAGTCGTAGGGGATATTGCTTTGCCACCTCAGCAATATGTAAATTCTATTGCAGTCTGCGGATTGGCTAGCACTATTACATGCTCCTCAAAATTTCTCAATTTATGCTACATATATATCATTCAAATAGAGCTTTCTTGCCTTGCGGAGTGTAGCTGTTTTCCTGCTTGCTTCTCCATCTTCACACAGTGTTGACGCATTTTCTATCTGCAAATCTTCCTCTTACATCTCCATACTTTTATTTGTTTTCCAATCTGCTGACGCAGATTCCGCCATAAACCGTACCCCAAAAATGTATAATGACCGAATGATTTCATGGCAAATACATGCTACGGCCCATAACTTCACATAAGGCCTTCAGGGCTTGGATTAGAGCTGCAAATGACCTCCACAAGCAAGTTCAGCAGCTCCTCCAGGTTTTTCGTGTTCTTTTTTTTCCGAATCGTAACACGCTGATGAGATTACTAACTTGCTAACCAGGCTTAGAAAAAAGGGAGTGAAATCCTTTTTCAATCGCCTCTGCCATGTTAAACGGTTAGGTCGGCGTTAGTTGTCGCCCCAGCACGTATGTGTATTCTCATACGTAGATGTAATTGGTGCTCCCTCTGCATTAGAATATCTCTTCCATCCTTTTTTACAGAAATTATGTTCTTTGAAGACGGAGACTTACGTTGTTTTCTAGTCTGGAATTCCGCTTAAAAGCTGGGATGTAACGGAAAGGTACTTCATCCCAAAAAGCCAATGAACCAACACTTCTTTCGCTGCATAGACAGGATACTATTATTTCCTTAGTAATTTTAACAGCTCTCTAGAATATTAAATTTTGAACTGATGATCTCAGACAACACGCCTCGAGTGTAAATGTAGTTACAAGGGAAGTGGACCGACTTATTGTCTCTATACCTATAGAGTGCCTATTGAACGGTGTGGGCTCCGTTCCAGCATGTCTCAGAGCTTCTATGTTACCCTAAAACGCCCGGGCCTCGAACCTTTTTGCTATTTAAATACGAGGTCATAAAAACCTTAATAGTTTTGAAACTATCTGACGAAAGTCATTTCAGCTTAAATTCCCTCTTTATCAAATTTTTGTAGCTTGAGGTAGGTTCATTTACTGCAAGTTTATGGCAATGTTATTATAAAGGTAGCTTTAAAAAAATAAGTCTTCAAAGCGCACTTTTTTTGCACACGATTCTGCACTTTTCTGAGCACTATGACAAGAATTTCCGTCAAGCGCGAGCCGTTTTTGTTATCTGCGCTGTTCCGGCATACCTTGAATCAGTCAACATCTCGTTTGAAGTAGCCGTTATGACCTGCAAATACATAACAAAACATCTCTTGAACAACATATTTCCTAAATTTGTGTTCTGAACTGCTCCGAACAAATCGAGCTACAGCACAGAAATATAGCGCACGGATATATGTTACAGTAGAGATATACCATGATGGTTTGACCTCATGCTTTCTTATGAGAGAACTGGTGAAGTAAAAGCCTGCAGAATTCTTGTCGCCTATAAATCGTCAAACTTTTCCACTTTCTCATTAGCGTCATTTTTCTCGTCTCACTAAAAGTAACCCAGATGAATGCAGTAGAAGAATTTCTTGTGAAAAAAGCGGATAGAATATGGCACTATTTCATTAATGGTAAGCGTAAAGGGCAGAGTAGGAAGACTGGCTTTCCATACACGGGATTCTCGATTGCTCCAAAAATAAGTACATCTTAAGCTTCGACCCTTACCTCTAAAGAATAATCGGCCTTTGTAGTTGTGAGCTATGTTCCGGGCCCACATGACCATTCGAGTGTTACACGGTCATCGCAAAATCGCTCTATCTTCTGTTTGCTTCCCTTCGTTTTTCAGCCGATTCGTGGATTTTCTACGACGGAGTAGTAAAATACGTTCTTTATACGTTTAGCTGTACTAATTGGGTCGTAAAATCGATCATCAGACATATGCCGGTTTGTTCCACGGAGAGGGCTATGTATTCCAGTTCGGAGATGTGGGGGCAACCTCATTTAAGCCATCTCTACTTCATTAACATTTATGACATCATATCCACCTGATCAGAGAAGGAGTGCGAAGCCGTCGTTCCGAACTATGGGTGTGGGTGTTTGGATTTGGTGATTATCTGCCGGTTTCTAGCACGCCATTATGCCATCGTCAATCGCGTCGCCGGCCGTCTCGACTACGCCCGGAAGCCGGTCCTTTGCATCATTCAACAGAGTCTCTCACTAAAGCAACATATCTTGCACAGATCATAGCAAGGAATACAAGCAGGATCTGATGCTGATCAGAGTGGCCACTGAGGCTCCAGGAAGGAAAGGGCTATATTTTGATGCAAAAGCAGCGCATTTTAGAGCTTGCTTAAAGACGAATGCTTTACTCCGCTTACTAGTTCAGCTACCTGCTATTAACCGAGTCTACCTCCTCTCCCTCTCTGGACAATCTTTTCCCAGAGTTCTGCGAAATCGCTTAAATTTCAGAGTCTGGTCTGTAGTCACGCAAGAAAAATCGAATTGTAAAAACGGTGATTATGATTTCGCTAGAGTTACCTATTTATGAAGACAGAAACTTGGCGGGGAGAATTGCTTTGTTCTTCAACATGTAAAAGCTGGGCTTTCGTGTGATTGGCTTCAATGTTAGCTCCAATTCGCAACATTCCCCCTGAAGTGGAAAATCCGGTCGTAACTTTTGGCTTCATTTTCTAATAACAGTGCTTCCTGAGTGCTGCATGAAACATACTTCCTTATAGGCGCTACCTCTTCGTCCTAAAATTGTTCAGGAATGAAATCTGTCAGCGGATAACTAAGCTTTAAAACTCCTAGTTTTCTTAGAGATTCAACAAGGTTTGCATGGGAGGTGCCATATTTCGTTCCCTGCCGCTTTTTTCCATACTCGTTTGTCACAGCTGCACTAACGAAACAGGTAGTAATTAATTACTACGGTACTACGGTAATCTGAATTCGTCCCGAGCTACTATACAGGAATTGCTCATCTCTTGCGCTGCGATCCTTTTGTAACTAAGGGTCGTACTGCTCTTACAGTTTTTTTTATTGCAATTAAAGGTATTTCCGTCAAAGTAGACGCACAGCTTCATATTTTAAATGATCTTCCAAAAACTTTCACTAATTTATCCATGTATCGGTTATTAGCTTCATATAGAAATGAGCAGGAATTAGATGTTGGGGGGGGG
>KN549200.1:993748-1016431 GCA_000797555.1 Oesophagostomum dentatum | reverse complement strand
CGAAGTCTGCTAGACTTTTCTTTTTGGAAAGTTACGGACACTCGTGTCACTACTCATATCATCCTTAATTGTCAAGACCTTTGAGAAAAGAAGCTACCACCGACCCTGATACACTCGTTTCAGAACTGATACGTTGAATTCAGTGGCGGTCGCAAGGTTCAGTTCGGGGGCGCCATCCACAGACCAGAAGTTGGTGGCGCTGGGGGCGGGGTCAAATAGAAATTGATTGTGAAATTTAAAATATTTTTAGAAGTAAAAATCGATGCTCTACTTTAATAATAGAGATCATTTTTTTAAACTGACCCCTTTTCCAATTTTCTTCCCGCCTCTAGGCCACTTTCAAAAATTTTCGGACCCATTCTCTTTTGTTCTACTGCTAATCGTAATATGAATACATAAAAATGCTCACGCATTCCCACACGGAAAAGTTCCGCCGGTTTCAATAGGAAATTTAAAACCAGCGCTCCAAGCTGTACCATTCCAGATGCACCCGACGGTCACTGTTGAGTAGCATCGCTCTACCGACAAGACGCCGAATGCTGCCCCCGTTTAGGGCTGGGATTCATGAAACTTTGGTTTGGCTAACTGGGTCAGCGTATCCTCTCACCAATAACAAGTGAAATAAATACTGACTCCCTGCTCAGTCTTTGTTTTTAACCGACAAGGAAGCTTCACAGATCAATGCTACATTCTAAGTCATGTTGGCTGACTTGACTAGCCAAAGCAAAATTTCCTGAACCCCACGCTGGAGTTTTTTCGCTTAGATACAAAAAGGAGCTAAAACTTTATTATGCTTATATATGGCCACTCAATAAAATCGTTCTGAGCTCTTAAGTTCTTCGCATATGCCAATAAGGTGACCACTACTTTCTACCGCTTATTAGGGTTTCTGCGTGTCATAAATTTTTAAAAAATTTTCAGGTTCATGGTAAGGAAGGGTGGTCGACTCGAGCGTCTCCACAAAAGAACCCTGTATGAATGGCGCAACGCTCAGCGAAAACCAAGACATCGCCATCATAGGTGAGGAATCTTGTAATTAAAGTTTTGAAGATTGAATACAGTTTTGTTCGTTTATAGGCATAAGCGTCGTCGACACGAGCGAGATGGTGGTATGAGGATTGAGCATATCCTTGCACAAATGGACTCCTATGTTCGTCCGCGTTTCGGGCGATCGGCGGGATTCGCCCAGATGTTCCCTTAGGGGGAACTTTTCCGTCTGATCTGCTGTGAATTGGTGCTCTAGTGTGGTAGATTTCGCTCGTGATATCATATTCCTATTGCTTTAACTGAAATTGCACAATGCCTTAATTGTTTCTACTCCTTTGTTTATGACCCTGCTTTTGCCCTCAGAACAAAAGACTTGGATGCTTCAGGTCTAACTTGCGCACCTACGGATATCTAGCCCCCGCTTAATTGCCAAACCACAGCCCTCGCATGCCTAATTATTGTTTTACTATGCCATAGTGCAGAGTGTCATTGAAACAAGAAATGCGAGGGTACACATAGGGCAATCGCGATGGACCTCCGATTTCCGGGGTTGTGGAAGGCATCCGAGTACCCTTGTAGTCGTACATATCGTTGAATACTAGTTCCCCTGGGCACTTCAATGCCCCTCCTTTCGGCTGCTACAGCTGGGCTTATGACTTTCGAGCGCTTTATCAATCACTTTATTTGTCGAGCTTTCCATGCTTTTCACTTCTTCGTTGCGGTTCTTCTTCGATCGTCCTTGTCCATTCGTTGCGATATCGTGTCATTCATTCCGTCTCCTTCTCCCTCACTCTTTTTTTCCATCCCATCAAATCCGTCTCCTCGAGCTTAAGAGAAACTTAGATTTTCTAGATATTTGCGTCAATCTTGCTCTGTTATGTGCTACGCTACCATAAGTTATCTCTACGTGTTGTACATATTGATGAACTTGTTGGCAAATAAAATTTCCGCTACGCTTATACTTCATCAAAGGTGATCCTGAGCTATAGCAGTTGTCAACCTGTCATCCATAAATGTAAAATTGTGCATACTTCAGCGTTTGTAGTGCTGCATCCTAAAAGGGATCACTGTGTGACTAATAATACCTAATATTCACACACCACAGTTTTCTCCCAGCCTTCCTCTGTCCCTATAAGGAGATTAGTGATATAAACAAGCAATTTGCAGTTTACTAGTTTACTATCAGACACTCTTCAATCATGCTATAATTCCGCAAAGAAAATTCGAGTTTTTTTAGTTCCAAAGAAGTTCCATATTTCACAACGTGACATTGCAGACATCTACACCACGCGACACTGTAGTCCTTTGACACAAATCCCCAAGATGTTGTTATTCTCGAGTGACGCCGTCTGCGGAATTTGCTGCCAAAGGACAGACACCAAAAATGTTGACCAAGACACATTCTCATTATTTGTCAGTACAGAAATCCCATTAACGTTTTGACTCCAAAAAAGGTAGACTAAGCCTCAATGATAAAAAGTGGTGAAACGCTGACATTTTCGAAACAGACAAGAGTACTTGCTCTTAAACCTGTTTCACGACATTTTACTTAAAATAGAATATGGTGAATAAGTAGCTAACATTTGCTTTATTACTCCGTCTTTAGGAATTTCTCCTATATCAATAACATCGAAATAAAACGATGGCATTACTTGATAAGAACATGTAATGGTCTCATTTCAGAACATTAGTAAGGTTGTATAACGTCTGTTGCAGTATACTTACGGTTTTGAATAATTTTTTTGGATATTCTCCAGAGCGCTAAACAGGACAAGGCATTTATTAATGGTAGTACCTAAGAAAAAAATTACGCATATTTCTTTAGAATAGAACTAAGATTTCATTTTCTGTAGATACAGTTCGATAGTTCGAGACCGAAGAGTGATGAAACTCTGGTTCAGGAATTTGGAAAGTCCAGTTTCAATATAGAGAGGAGTAGGATTAGACTAATCCTGAAGGTGAGCTACCGTAGACGGAATCGCCTCAGTCTTCTCCAACTTTTTCTCCGTTTCACATGTCACCTACGGCAGTGCTGAAGCTTAATCCTTAAATGGAGAAATAGAGTTTCAAGAAGACTTCTGCTCTCATTCTATAAACTGCTTTGCTTTGGTCTCTCATCTCCGCTAGCCTCGTCATTCAGTGACAACCCGTCTCGCTACCCATCTTTGGAGAAAACACGTGTTTCTAGATGAAGAGTGATCGCTTAATCGAAGCTTCTTCACAACAATCCACTACCACCTCAAAACAAACCGCGATTTATACTGCTGATAAGTTGTACTTTGGATATTGCCACTGTTACTGCTTATGTTCGCTCCTAACGAGAAGAACCTTTTTGAGACCCCCAAGCGCAGTTAGTTCTCTACCGTTTGAAGTGCATCTACCTCACCAACATTCTCTAGCATAATCAGTTCTTGCCATCCTGCTAGCGCTATAGAAGTTGCGTTTAGTAAATTTTGGTAAGCTATTATAGCAGGTCTATAGTCGTTTTCTTGACAGCTACTTGTGTTCGGCCGGGTGAACCATGTTTTTGTAAATCTCGGCGGCGCATCCTCCCTCCAGCCATTTCTCATCTCGCAATCATGAACACTCATGGCAACCGATTCGTGTTGCTGTAGGTTTAAGTGAAAAGTGAAAAACTGAAACAAATTCATATATTTGCTTTTCTTTCTTCTACATACATCTTTCATCACCGACGCTAGCTCGAGAAAAGCAATTTCCTGCTTTAGTAGTGAACAATATCCTGCAAACGAATGGGACATGGCTAAAAAAAAGAAAATTCCAAATCTTGTTAAAACTAGTTTCCTTTGCAGAAACTCCGGGGCTGTAACATAACCTCGTGCAGCTTTCTTGATACTGAAACAAGCTTAATACATAGTTTAGAAAAGTTATAAAATTATAGCGAGTGCTGCAGAACTTCGTAGCTAGCTACATTGGTATTATTTATATTCTATGGGTATCTGCAAATAAGAGTCAGTAAAAAATCTGAGCACCAAGGAAAAAAGCGTGTAACAGTTAACCGGACGGAAGAATTTTTGTTCTATCAAAAAGTAGCCAGAGATACCTCTGTAAGTAAATTGGAAGACGTTAGCGAATTCCGTTTCAAGCTGTCCCTACCGAGGATCTCTCTAATTTCATGCAAATCTTCTTCTTTTTTCTAAAAACGATTTATATCTAATGCAGAACATGTATAACTTTGACCAGGAAAAGCTTATTTAGAGGAATGTAGGAGATAGAAAAAATGTACTAGACAATTTTTATTTACGAGCTACAGAGTTTTCTAGAAATTTAAACTAGAAAATAATTTGATTTATCAGTTGATTCGCAAAGCTGCAGTAAACAAATAGATAGGTATACTATTACTCTGCGACGTAAGACCATACTATGTTACTATTTGAAAGAACATTGTTTACACTCTACTATTAGAAAACAAAGGGATTCATGGTTGCAGCATTACTAAGCTATCAGTTGCTAGCTGCTACATAGAGAAAATCTAGACGTTTCATTTCAGCGTCATAATGGTAAGGTGAAGTAAAGTTTTAGATATACCCTCCGTTGTCAGTGCTATTCATGGTTATGTTTAAATGTGCGATAAAATCAGACATTTAACACGATTTACGTGCTTAACAGCTGTTGCGCTTTTTCTCACACAAAATTGCTCCGAGTCACAAGGAAACAAAAATTTTGTCCAGTGAAGGAGTTTCAACGATTTTCTTCTAATTTACCGTCGCATGCAGTCCTTCACCTGAGTCGCTACGAGTTTTCTTCTTCCGCATTTCTTAAATCGTCTATATGCTCGTAAAAACAACCGTTATCTTCATAGAAAATTGCAGGAATTCTCTCCTGCGAATTAGCTGTGAAATCTATTTTGTCTACCACTGAAAAATAACCCTTCAGAAATAACTCGCACATTGTAAAAGTATTTTAATGATAAAGAATTTCTGGGCAGAGCAGAATTATTCGAATTATTTACCCAGTCTTTCTGAAGATTTACAGACTTCCTCGAGGGAGTCAAAGACTTTAGCTCGCTTACACTCGCAAGGAGAGTGAAGATAAAGTGACTGGACTTTATCTGAATTTTCAATCCAGACCTTTTTTCCTCCAGAATAGAACGAACCAGTGAAGTTTGCAGGCAAAGCTCTGTTTGCAGCTTTTTTGACGCTTCAGAAATATCACCAAAAAAGCATACAGACGTCAGTCAAAATGCAACATATCAGCATATGCAGGAGGTTTCCTAAGTGAATGGGATTGTTCTGAATCCGATGGAGTATGGCAGTAAAAAGCTCTGATATGCTTTAAGCAAAACTTTGAGAATCTGCATTTGTACTTAGCCGAAATTTCATGGTTGGTCTTCTGCTGTGATATTTCATACCCTAAGGTTCTTCGAAATGAGGAAAAGTCTCAAAAAATCACATGCGAATATATTCACTTGTTAGTGCATTAAGTGTGAACATATATAGAGTTCTCAACTTTATGCTCTGAGGATAGTTAAAGGCATTACTCGCGGAAAAATGAGTTTTCTTGCTTCTTATCGAATCTAAGCAGCGTCTGTACGAGTAATTCAAAGCCAAATTCAGAATCCGTTAAGATGCAGTATAGACCGACAAAATTGCCAACAAAGTTCTTTGTAGGACGTGAAACTTTGAACTGTATATCTGTTCTGTACGAGTCATTTTCCCCGGTTATCGCCTTATGGGAAATAAAAGTAGCTAAGTTTAGCGGCTGTTATGATTCACAGCCATTATCCGCTGGCATTCAGTGACCTTATTGGAGCAAAATGCCGGGTGATTAAAGCTAATAACAGTACGTTGTGAAGTATCTACTTATAAGATTTCCGTCATATCAATCCAATACTGATAAGAGCATGTAACCCGATGTAAAAAGGGCAGATTTCTACATTCAAATAGCCGCGGTATGAAGCACATGAGCTAGAAGAAGATTTAGGATCACCTCAGCGCATAATATATTGATGAAGTAGCTGTTCGTTAACGCTTTTGTCGGTTTTTCTACCTACGTGAGTTCAATCGAACAATCAAAGGAAACGTGAAGCGAAATCAGATTACGCAGATGTTAATCAAAATTAAAGAACTGACTGAAATGCTTACTCAAAAACCTATTTTTATTTAAGATTTTTTTTAGTTTTTCGCCAAGCTTAGCTTACGCAGCTCTCACTACCGCCTGAACATTTCCTTCCTATCGTGCAAAACCGAACTTCTGAAAGCAAATTTATTTCCTGGAAAAAAATTTCATGAAGTAATCGTGATCCGTTAAATCTAACGAGTGCACACGTCATCGCAGAACAACAGCATGAGGCGACAAGACTTACTTTAGGGAATTTGCCCTATTTTCCTTTTGGGATCTACCAACCTCCTACGACGAATTATGGATGAATTCGATGTATTACGTGTTCACACATAGATATTGGATACTTTAGTTCGACCTTTACTTTTGAACCAACCCGTGCATGCAACTCGACCACATTAGTTTTTCAGATTAGATGTAAATTAAAGAGCATACTTTTTAAACCTCAACGATTCTCAAGGCCTTTTGTTCGACGAAGAGCACATGTGGATTTTGAAAGCACAAGTTTTTGGACTTTTTTAGTGAAAAGGGGTCCTTATTCACTGAAGCTGTATAAGCATGAGTTTTTGTAACAGTAGACAAGTGACGGCTGATATAGAGATGGAAAATTTGCAAATCTTTGTTTGTCCAGAAAAGTAGGAGCAAAAACTTTTCGGGAACAAAGACGCCTTCTGCAAAGTTCGGAATGGCACTGCACACCTCTAGAATTTTACGATAGTCAAAATGTTAAAGAAAAACTTTTTGTTGAAATGATTTGCATTTTTTTATACTACTGCTGGTAGCACGTGAAGCTTTGGAACTGCAGGTATTTCTGCTCTACTGGACAGATACAGGACTTTTATGCAAAATCGATTTAAAAAATTAGTTGGTGAATTTTCTGGTATTGTTCCTGCATTTCTTCTTGTTTTTAAAGTGGACATGTATTCGTTGACTATAAGCTTTTAGCACACGTCCGATCTATGTTGGCTACCATATAACTAGTCTATAACTCGCCAAAACAAGTGTTTTAGAGATTATCCTTTCTAAATCGTCAGTGATGCGGCTTCTCACATACTCAGCGCAACAACAGAATGTGGTAACTTCTTTGATCTTAGGAGAAGTGGTACAGAGGAACACGAAGCATTAAGTGCAAAAGGAAAAAAAACCCATAACTCAATTGCCCTGGAATGCAATTCAGATTACTTTCAGGTAAAATAGGTCTAATTTCATTACTGTATTTAATTGGCGACAAATTACATGCACTGATGGAAAAAGTGCGTGATCCCCTCATTTTTACATTAGCATAATTTCTAGTGTAAGCCTTCAGCTAATCCAGACCTCGCCAAAATTTATTTAACACTTAACATTGTTAACATTGACCTATTCAAAAAGAGGTTAGCGAAAACTAAGTCCTTCTACACTACGTTACAGATCAACATCACAATCCCGAATTTTGCAAGGACGCGCGAATGGATGAAATCCTCCAATTTTTTTTGCCCAAAGGCACAAAAATCTGAAGGGACGTAGTTTTTTTTTTAAACTTCAAGAGTAACGTAGAATAGATAACATAACTCTTTTAACACACGCGCGAAGTTTTCTCTATTTTACTGACGAGTGCGGGAGAAAATCTGTAAATGCTTATTTTTATATAAGCTTATGCTTAGGTTTAAAAAAGCTCATTTCCAACTAAGAAAAGCTTGTCATCAGCTAAATTTTGTACCAGTGAGGCTGCACACTCTTCAAATTTTTGTGCATTTCGACGTTCAAGAATTTTAGAACAATAGGCGCTGCCAAATTTACGACAGACAAAAGCAGTTGAAAGATACTTGTGCTACTCCCTATTTAAATAAGCCCTTTTAAGGCATGCTACAACTTGCAACAGAAGAGGATGATTTTTTGGAGCTTCTAAAGGATAATAGTCAAAAGGAAGATGTCCTTGGGTTCCGTCATTCCTTGTACAGTTTCAAGATAGAGCTTTGTGATGCTAGGGTGGCGCTAAGGTGATGGAGTCTGTGAATATGAGGAGCTACACGCAGATGAACGAAACAGGCGAACGTTCCTTAAAAGAGTTTGCACTACCTGTGAAATAATAACCTTATGCATACAATAAACAATTTGAAAGGCGGAAAAGTCATGACCATGAGGATCTTACACTCTCCATAGGATAACAAGCTGAGGTGGAGGATGGATCAGACCCACTATGTTTCCATAAATAAGATTTGCCATGGCTACTTGCTTCAGTTTATTGACATGCTGGCTAATGTGTGCGATGAACAAAACGAGAACAACTTAAAACGAAAACTACTACGAACCGCTGAACCAAAGAATAACTGTTCTATCTCGCGTAAACTTCAATTTTTCGACATTTTTCTTACAGCTCTACCTTACCATGCATAACAGAACTTTTTTATTATGCTAAACTCCAGTAGAGAGTTAGGCTGAAGAAATACCGCTACTCCAGCACTTGTTCAAACTTTTTATGCTTCGACAATATGATTGCTTATTATTTCTTGCTACGAAAAGTTCGTTCACATATTTGGCTGTTTGCGACACTCTCTTATCCAGCTAAACACAACTCTCTTCTGCAAAAGCTTAGCCGATCAGCAAACGCTTCCCTGCACTAGCACGAAGTGTGGTAAGCAAGCATATGTATATAATATATTATATATATAATACTTCATACATCCAGAATTCTGGGTGCTTCTCTTCAACTGGTTCCCTACAACACTTCGAGCGAAATGTAGCCGTTTTTCATTGGTTCTGAAGGAATATCGGTTTTGAGGATACGTACAAAAATTATTTAAAACCTTAACATCAACATTTTCCGTGTATTTGCCAGCTCTTTTGAAATATCGCGCGAAAAAAAAACTAGCCGAGGCTAGCTAGATCTTCGCATAGAATCGTAGAGGGTTTCCAGCTCCAGCGTCCTCAGAAGCTCTATGGAGACTTTAAGATTACACACGGATGTTTTATTGGTGAAGGGCTATGGAACCGTTCAGAAGTGTGTCCATGCACAACGTCAAAAAAGGGCGAAATCAAAAAAGATGGATTCTGAGAATTCGTGTACTGAATTTATAATGTTGTAAAGAAAGGTGCTTAACGGCAGAAGCGGAAGCAGCTCACTTACAGCCCTTGAACCAAAAGTGTACTGTAACGCGTCGGCGATCGATTTTAAAGCTGCGCATATTACTGACTTTCTCGACAGAGGGAGCAGGTCAAAGACTCAATTTCCTAGATGACTGTTTCGCTCTATGTTTCCATGTATAAACGTTCCTCTTTCATTATTTCACAAATTGGCAGATAGTCTTCTAAAAATCCCTGAAATTTAAAAACCTCTAGCTTTACAAATTCACCGTCACAAAGATTGAACCTTAGCCATGCTCGGTATGGACATGGACTCCTCTCGCTCTTTACATTGGAAGAAAAAAAAACAGTGCTCGCTTCAATTGTAAACTCAGGAGGTTTCTTCTAAAATAATTTTATTGAATATCTTCGAATTACTACAGAATTTTTGTCGTAGAATATTCTAGAATGTGCTTCTATAAGATAAACATTTCTAAGTTATTTTGAACTTCCCTCTCTTTCTCGCTTTGATGCGCCTTTTGAGCGTCTTTGCAGAAGATGAGAACATGGGGATTAGCAATGGTGTACTGTGAAGTAACTAACGATATTTTCAGCAACGAGCCGAGCGGACTATAGCCTAGTACGTCTGCAGTATAATGTAAAAATTCAAGGAATCTTTCAGCAGGACCACCAATTTCGGCTTATTTTCACTCTTTCTTCTCTTAGAAGAGAGTGATGTGATAAAGTTGGGAGAAAAGAGGAAAATACGTCGAGGAGGAACTTTAAGAATGAAGGTTTTTTTTCCATGTTACAGAACTACCAGGAAGCTACGTATTCGTAGCATAGAGCTTACGGAATAGAAGTGGGGTGGTAATGCAGATTCCCCGTGTGAAAAATTTTGACTTCTGCTGAAATGCATGTTTGGCAGTACTGTTATGGATGCGCACTAAAATCCTGCGTTCTTGGAACACTGCAATAAAAAATGCAGAAGGATTGAATCCAACGTTCTGTATCAACAATAAGACGGTTACCAGCGCTCATGCTGAGCAATGCAGATAAATCAAAGCAGGAATGCTGTAGCGACCACATACTTTTATCGCTAAAATGTTTACCACATCTGTTGCATTCACTAGCTGAACCACGCTTCATGTTTCAAACAGATTCTGCTGTCACAAGAACACAGAGCTCTACTACTTTGTATCGATGGCATGCAGACTTTTCGTGAAGTCGAACGTCTCAGCTTCTTATGGATGGCTTTCTCTTTTTGAGTCCGTTTATTTAATGACAACTGATGACTTCATGCTGCTCCCTTGTACTTGTAGACCCTATTGGACTTCTTACTGACATTCATCAGTAGTTGGCTACATCCTCTAAAGTACACCACAAGTCACGTCTTCCAGCAGTTTGGCAGCTGAACACTAGGTCAGAGACAACACTAGTGCTTCGCTTTGATTCGTTCTACATTCTGGAGAACATGGCTGCTCGAACACGACTTCCCAAAAAGCTGAAGCCGTGGGTGGAGTTAAATGACGTCATTTTTGAGTTGAGACAGCTGAGGTTACATATCCGATGTGCAGTAGTGAGAGCAGCGTGAGTAGGAGTGAGAAGAATGAGTTTTCGTCAGCGTGCCAAGGCAGAGGGTCCGGATGGAATTCGCGCATATTGAGAACAATGCTGGTTCTGGCCCCGACATGTCAATCATACCCACAGCCTCTGTAGCCCTTTACGTATCTAATAGGCTCTCTCCATGGGTGTACTATACTCCGCTAATACATCTAAACCTGTTACACCCTTATTAACTCGTGTCTATTGCTCTTTTCGCGCGCAAACCTCAGCTGCTGCTTTCAATTCGCCCTAGCCTGTTTATCCTTCGACTTTCATAAATGTTTTTCGCACATGCCATTTACTCCCGCACATGAAGGGCCGAACCTATGTGATATTTTCGTGCTGAACCTACACTACTGATAGATCATCGTCATAGAGCCACTCCTCCTCCTCTAGCCAGCTATCGTCATCTCGACGCCTCTGGATCTGCTTAGACCTCTCAACAGCTTGTTGTATTCCGATTCGGGTACTTACTCTGCGAACAGCCCTTCCTCGCCAAACACCTAAAGACGTCTCAGTTTGGATAAAGCCAGCGCGTCATTCTCAATAAAGTAGTTAATATCGCTGCCACATCTGGAGAGGACTACGCCTCCGGCTGTTTGGCGTAGAATATTGCGCCCAGTACGTGTCCTGCGGCTATCCTACCGTTATTTAAGGGCCAACGCTTCGCTTAGTTCCACACATCATTATCCTCATGCCGTCGTCTGCAACACTCTGCCTCGTAGCCGTTCTCGTCGTTGTCGCATTGGCACAAGACGACTCCAGGTGGGCAACTTATTCATACATTACTCATTTCAGTACTTTAACAAAACTGTACTTTGCGGCGCTGTTTTACCAGCACGTTTCCAGCTGATGTAGACATATTTTAAACTCGTACTACTGCCCGCATCAAGTGAATCAAACAAGGCTCAGATTGCTATTCCAGCGAAAACCAAAACCCTGTCGTAAACGGCACACTATCCAGATGCGAGAGCTAATTTTCAAATAGCGTTAGTCGCTGATGCTTTAACTTCCTCATACTGGGAATTCAAACACTTCTAAGTGTTTACAACATACCCGTTCAGTTCTGAGTTTGCTCTTCCGCTCTGCTGAGGTTTTGTCCTTCCTAATTTCAGTGTCGAGAAGCGAGCGATGCGTAACGCCTTGGTGCGTTTCGGTCGCGCTGGAGGCGGCATGCGGAATGCGCTGGTCAGGTAAGCGTGAAATTCTCACATCCTCATTAAAGTTCAGTAACGCGTAACGCTAAGCTCACGTCTGGTTAAGGTTCGGAAAGAGATCTTCAGCTGACGACGACTATGAGGCCGCTATGCAGGACAAGCGCAACGGGGCACCACAACCGTTTGGTAAGCGAATTACCCTGCTAAGGTTTCACCTAAGATAAAGTACTACCAGAAAGGGATTTTTGTTTGAACTTCTGTAGATAAACATGGGAGAAGAACTGGCATACATAGATGTCTTTAATCATAAGGGTTTAGTCAAAAGAGCTAAATGTTCCTATCTAGTTCGATTTGGACGATCAGGACAGCTAGACCATATGCACGACATCCTATCAACTCTGCAAAAACTCGAAATGGCCAACTACTACTGAGAAAGAGGCACCAACGATCAGCACCACCACCTACTCTGATCGACATATAGTAATATATGTATTGTTCGTTTAACATCAAGTGATCTCTGTCGCGTGTCTTTGTCGTAATTTTAACAAGCAGTCGGTTCACCATCCTCCTATGGTAATCAGCCATTTGCGCCCCTCTTTCTGAGCCCTCATGATAGTGATGCGCTGCTATTGGGTCCACTGTTATATGCCATAGTCAGATAAAGGTATTGTTATATGTCGATGGGTCTATCTTGAAACAAGCAAATAAATTATTATTTTGTAGAGCCTACGTCGCGACTTCAGGTTTTTGAGGAATTAAGAATTTGAAGACATTCGCATAATAAATGCAAAGAAGTGGTCTAATAATCCCATATGCCCTGCTTGCTTTTTTGTCAACCATCGTGATCTCAGATTAAAGCATTTAAGCAATTATTACAGTGTTTTTAATTCGAAGGATAGCGTTGCTCATAACTTTCTAACAAGCTGCAGGAAAGAAAACTAATAAGCGCATTCCGCAGAAGGACTGAGCAAACACACCCTGGCAATCATCAGACGCGGTAATAACAGGGGAATTCAGGTCAGAATTCGTTCGACATCGTAGGGGTAAACAAATCGTTGATATAAATAAATCTTAGTTTTATTCTGTAGAAATATAAGAAAGCAAGAAAAGAACTTGGCTTAATTTGTTTCTGCTTATGCGCCACACAGATTTTCACCAAAACACTTTATTGCTGCTCATATTTTGGCTTAAAGCTGTCAAGAAGTAGATTAAAATACTCGGCGTAATCCAATTTCCTTTAATACAGCTTTGATCTAAAAATACCGTGTTCTGTCCATAAAAGTTGGACATTGAATTGCCCTCATAAAGGCATTTAAAAAGACGAGAAATTCCTATTCCTAATTCCTAGGAGGGGATTTGAAAGAATGGAATCCGAGAGCATAGACATTTCATTACGTTTCTCTGCAGAATTTGCTTTCTTCGCATTTTTCTAAAACCTTTTAAAAGATGCCATGCAGAAGAAAAACGTCATCTTACATGATCGTACCTATTTAGAATTCATTCTCTGGCGTAGAAGTCCACTTGCAGTAAGAATTCAGAAGCACTTTCATATTTTCATTGCAAAAATAATATGCACGCAATCATCTGTGTAAAAATCAAGAGCAAAAAGCGTTCTTACGAATTTTTATTAAATATGCGCTTTCATCAAAGTGGACCGGTCATGATGGAGGCATTATTTTCTGATAAAGCATTGGATTCAACGTTACATATTTAGGATTAAGAACAGGTTGATAATTGGGATACAACAGCTTAGATTGGAATCCGAAGTGCTCGTATAGGTCTCGATTGAAGAGGTTCACCCTGAAAAAATAATTGCTTTTATTAATTTCATAGGCGTGCTCTCCTAAGATAATGGCTAACCTTCCTCCTGTCATTTGCTTTAGAAAGCTCAAATAGCCCTTCCTGATAGACTGAGGCTCGATTACAGATTGAAACAACAAATAACCCGTAGACAACGTGTACAAGATAATGTCTCCATAAGGTACCACTGGCACCACACCAGCTTCAACGAGATTCCAATAAACCGCCTGAAAAGCAAAAGAACAAAGCTTAATTCAAAAAAGCAGAGCCAGAAAAAAACATGTAAATTTTGAGCTTAAGAAAAATAAACTTGAGTGTTCAGAATAACTTGCTTTGGCGGCAACAACCGCGTATCCAAAAAATATTATAAGGATTCTCAGCTCTTACTTATCAGAGGTTTTTTTAATGCTTTTACGGTTGGCCTGCTGAAAAGAAATTCTTGCTTTCACTGCACTTGTCTTATACTGTGCCAGCGCAGCTTAATCTACTCAATCTCTCATATGAAGCATGACTGAAGGAAAGCCGAAGATGAACATCATCCGATTCGACTGGCTCATAAGCGCTCTGAATAGAACTCGCAGAGAAAGCCAAAGAAGCTGCAGAATCCATTCTGCTTGTTTTGGCCATTTCACTGCAACTGCACGCTGACACATTGTCGTATGAATTCAAAGCCCTTGGCATACTGTTCAGTGTTTTTTTTTCTCGGCTCAGAGCATGTATTAGAGGTCCAAACTATGAAAGCGCCTGGAGATCTTCTGTATGTCCATTCAGAAATCTCACAGACCTTGTTTTCCGCGTATGCTGCCTTAAACCCTGTTGCTTCGCATCACCTTTGGTGAGTTTAGAGCTAATGCTAGAAGCTTCGAAGCTTGCTTGGGAACACCATAATACAAGTATGGAATATTAACAAGCACGAAATTCAGCAGAAATTAGGTGGTTTTTTGGGCACGGTCATAGCATCTAGGCCACATATGCCCACGTGTGCTATTTTGCGTCAATAATCAAGGAAAATCCGACAAACATTAACCTCAATTCCTTTCCACATCGTGTACATAGCAATCGACACGCTCGGGTAGGCCGCCATAGAGGCGGCGGATACAGCACCAGCAACAGTATCCCTTACTCCTGGACTACAGCCATCGACTCGGTTCAGTTGGCATCTCGTTACCTGACATAAGCCTGCACTCGATTTACTTGTCTGCTTAGAACATTTGCACTGCAAAGCACTTACGTGGAACAAAAATGGTATCAGACCGAAAAACAAGGGCAGCTTCAGGGTATTCCTCGTGAGAAGCATCTTTGCTAGCATCGATGGATTTGTGAAGAGTTTCCGCAAATTACCCAAAATTGTGAGGGCTGCACTTGCGCCTAATCCTACGGCGAAATTTTTTGCGAAACTCTGGAAAAGGTTCGTACATTGACGTAGGAGAGGCACCTACGTAGTGCGTGAAGTTCCAAAATGTTTAAAAATTAAAAGTACCTCCACAGCAACACTAGCACAAGAATAATTATGTTCACATCTGGAAGTCTTTTCATATCCATGACGTAGCTTAAGCAGCATGGTGTGGAAATCAACTGGCATCTTTTTTACTTCCAAAATATCTTTATTGGGGCTAGCACAGTGAGTGAAACTGCAAATACTCAAATTAAATGTATCAGTTTGATTTTACTTCAAGAACAGGACAGTTCGTTTCATCGTATCAAGGAATGTTCCTGCTGATTAAAAAGGAGCACAGTGAAGCGTACAGGAGTGATTCGGAAACTTACTCAAGCAACTTATTCATTCCCGGTTGAAGTCTCCCCTGAGCACGAAGAAACATGAAAATCCCAATACCAACAGCAAAAGGAACACATTCCCCGTATTTCATACTGAACAAATACCCGTGGTTACATAATTGCCGGTAGAACGTCTCTGATGCCTGCAATTCGTTAAATATAGAGAGTTGGTAAGACAAGACATGAAACAGGCATACCAGATTGGTCGTGTATAGAGCTAGAGCTGGCCTCCTAGATTGCTTCTCGATTAGGATGGCGCACAAACTCGCCAAAGCGCTCGACACACCACCCATGGTTGGAAGCGTAAAGAACCCTAATAAATGCCTGGAATTCTACTATTCCTGCAAACCTCCCATAGAATTAGCGATCCACTTACCTTATTCTACAAAGAAAATATTGAAACAACAACAGGTTGGCTGTCAAAAATAAAGACGATCTCATAACATCAATGAAGAACTTCTTCCAGTCAACCTTTCGTAGGTCTCCCTTCTTGTTAACTAAGGTTGTAAGCTGAAATCACACTTGCAAAGATGCATATGCCCAGTTGTTACAACGATAAAAGCTTTATAGAAATTTCGATAACAGCGCAAAAGAGATCGCTCTAAGTATTTTTGCTGCGGAATTTTCGTAATCAGTCAGAATATGCACCTGGAGCATCTACCCAAACTCTAATGAGACTTGTTTCAAGGTTCCAAAAAAGGAAAAGGTCAGAGTATCCTAATATGACAAATAAGATATGCTGTGGGGGTGAAAAATTAGGACTTTTCAAACTCCCACCTTCGCAGAGATTACGAGAGAAAAATTGGTCTAAATAGAAATAGCCTTAGGTGAATTATTCAGTGGAGGTCTTCCCTTGATGTATTCTCTTTGGATAAAGCAAAGAGAAAGAAGGATTTTTTTCCAAATTGTAATACTTGAGAAATAGTACATAAAGCTCACCGAGTAAAATGTCAGGTAAGTCCGCAACGATACCCAGAAACCATTAGGAGTTGCTACCTGAACTTTTCTGTTTTATTTTTTCAATTTGTAGAAATTTTCTTTAAAAAACACGATGTTGAACATGTGTGTAATCCGCTTTAAAGTCGAACGATTAAAAATCTAGGTGTAAAGTCTGTCCCTAAAACATCGACGTTCTTTTATTATTTCAGTTGCTCTATCAGGAGTGGTTAAAAGCATGTTGACCTTAGACCTTTTGTCAGCCATAAACCGTACTTCTATCCAGTGTTAGACATGAGCAGAACTTTGGCCATTTCTGGAAATTTATCTTTGCTAATTCGCAAAATGTGTCATCGCATTGGCAAAGGGTTGCTTGCAGGCTTCATACTAGTAAACTGCAGACTCTACACTCACGAAGTTGCAGAATCTGTAGAAGTTTCAAAAGTTCTATCATATACGAAACTCATTCCACGAGTATGATGTACTAGCACTCCTTCGTGAGCACAGATAAATGGTATAAGAGTATATAAGAGTATATCGTTAGTAATAGATAGAAAACTCAATTCAAAGCCAGTCACAACACCTGCCTTGGAATCCGAGAAGTTTAAGAAGGCTCGCGGAATAGTAAAGAGGTTTCCAGGTTAGGCCATGCTCATTTCAAAGAGACAGCTTCGAAAGGGATTCTACAAATGCACTAGTTCATATCCCTTAAGTGTGTTGTGGATCAGATAGCAATCTGATCTGTTCTATCTGCTAAGAAATAGGTTCGTTCGTTTTTTTCGTCAGTCCACCCATTGGAAGGAAGCCATATGAACATTAACTCCCTGGCTCTTAAAACAGACTTTCCTCCCCAATGTTTGATGACACTGGAGTTACATTCGTCATACATCTGAATTTAATCTTGGGTTGTGAAATGCTGCCATGGTGACTAACAAAAATAAAAGCATCAAGACATTAACAACAAAGACTGAAGTCAGCATTTTTAGCTCTTCAACATCTTTAAAATAATGTGACGAAAGGACGGTTTTTAAAAGTATCTGGAAAACAATAGTACAACATGCTGAGGTTTACTTCCGTAAAACTCCAAAGTAATTTCCTTTTTCTATAGCAGGTCGAAAAGATTTTGGTAAGCTTAAAGAGGCTCGCTTCAGTGGCCATGAATAAGTCAAGTTTTCTTTCCACAATTTTCGCGATCAAGATGAATTTTGTTTTAAAGAAGTATAGATGAAAAACGTTTTAAAACAATTGGTAGAATTTTAGCCGTATGATAGAAACCGTTTCAATGTCCTTTCAGGCTTTCTGCAATGTTTCGCGAACCCTCGGCTATTTTAGAATTATGCAAGCTGCAAAGTAAGCTTTTGTTCAAACCAGGAGGTAGAATTTCGTGCATGAAAATGGGTAGTTTTGAACTGGTTGTCTTCTACCTCATTTTCGAGATTGTCCGGTTGCTAGGACTTTAATTATTCTCTATTATACCTACTGCTTTATGTACTCTTATTAAACATCTTACACATAATATTCTATATGAATATTTCCACACCAGCTATCGTTCTAAATATTTTCGTGCAAAACCAGATTAGGCTTGCAGTGGAACGCTTCTCGTGTTGGACTCAAGTATTTTGGTATTCCTCCAAAAAGTTTGAATTTGACCTGTAACGCACGCAATTTTCCCCAGATTTTTTGAAACCACTTAACTTGTTCAAGCTTGACACGCAAATTTTACGTTATGATTCGTACACTGGGAGCATAGTGGTCCTGCGCTGATTAGAGAATATCTATTTCAAAAATTCTAGTCAAGGTATCGTTTTTAAATACAAATTTAAAAAGGTCACCGTTGCAGACGATATTATCTTTTTCGCTTACAACTATGATAAGGGAATCAAAAGCCATCTCTGAGTGTTTTTTTTTGTTTGCAACGTCCACGTCTTAGATCAGCGACATTAAACCAGTGTAGTGGAAAAAAGTACAAAATGACAACATACCGTAATAGCTTTGTAGCAGTCAGGCTCCCATGTATGAATAGTTTCATAACAGTTTGTTGTAAGCACATGCATATTCAAAGCATAGGCCAACTTTGACAAGAAGGCCATCTGCAGCGGAGCAAGTTATTGAATAAAGGAAGATTAAACGAGCTGATCGAAGAGAGTATTCTGTTTCACAGAGAAGAGGAAAAACTAAGGATACGAGACTGCACTAGACAGGTTGTTGATACTGTCTGGCTGGGTCATCAGATGTGTCAGAAATGAAAACAAACATCGTGTGTTGCTGTGATAGCCTTTTGAAGGCTTAAACTTGGCTAGTACATGATCTAGTAGAGCAGCTTTATAAAAGGCGCACTCTTATACAAGGTTTTACGAAGTCAGGAGAAAAAAAATCGCGTGATAGACATGAAGATGATACAGACATTTCTCAAATAGAATTTACCGTCGATTCGCCCAGACAGTGCCTCGGTCATCGCGGTTTAGTGCAGTTGTGTACCAGGCAGGGCACGGCATCGGTTGTCACTGGAGCAGCAAGCGAGAAGGCTAGAAACAGCTGACTCTCGCTTGCTGCTCCAGTGACAACCGATGCAGTTGCCCTGCCTGGTACGCAATTGCACTAAACCGCGATGACCGAGGCACTCTCTAGGCGAATCGAAATCGACGGCAAATAATTCGCGCTAGATTTTTCTAGAAGTAGGAAGCACTCTTTCACGAATATGGGTAATCTGGGTAATCGCACTTCTTCTACTTCTTTTTTTTTAAGAAACGCCTGCCCGTTCTGCAAATGTGAAGCCTTTAGAATTTGTAGGAGACAAGACGTGACCTACTGCATTTTGGCACCTGCGCGTATGAGCGCGAATTACTGATATTTAAGACAAAAATTTATACGTAAGAACTTAAGAAACGCCACAAATAGGACTAATGCCACACTGTTTAGTAAGGAAAGATTGCTTGTGCAGAAAAGTTTCACCGCTGGTTTACTAATACACTACAGTACAGTAATACAAACATAAACATGTAGTATGTAGTGGTAATATAAGTACAAGGCGAAAACGAATTACAAAACAGCCAATAGAAACAAAACATTCTTTCGAAACTTCTCCGTTCGCGATGGCACTCTTTAAGTAAGGTTAAAAAGTAGTGTAACCAAGGAATGATCCCGTACAGCATGTTGTTAGAGTAAAATGCGTAATTTAAATGTGCGAACATTACACTAACGCTTGATAAATGTCACTTTCGCTATAATCACCAAGGACGTATGTGGTCGTCTTATAGCTAAAATAATGAGACCGTCCTTTGCAAAGAAGAAGAGCAAATCATACAAGCCGCCTGAGCAAATGCGACCAAAATTTCAAAGTACAGAGTAAACCATGACTTGAAATTCAGACGAGCATACTACATTCTAGGCGTAGTGTTTGATAAGCGAGGAAGATTTATCAGTCCACTTGCCCACCATTTTGACCGAACGTCACGCCCTGCGACAATCGGCATCGAAGGTGAGATTACGTAGCGTAATCGTGTCAAGAAACATAAACATTTTCTGATAATTGATTTTATTGGATGGCACAGTGCAAAGTGCGATGCTTGTTAACACTGCAATATGTCGGAATATTTCGCGGCTTCTTCTGTGAAGAGAAGAGCAGTACTATCTAAGGATCGTCCCTTGCAAAGAAGAAGAGTAAATCATACAAGCCGCCTGAGCAAATGCGACTAAAATTTCAAAGTACAGGGTAAACCATGACTTGAAATTCAGACGCTCTCAACTCTGAGAGAGTCATGTCCATTTTCAAAAATGTACAGCAGTTAATTGACGATTTAAAAAAGACATTCAGTTAAGGTTATAAGGTTAGGAGCATAAATTTTCGAGAAAATTTGGCCAATTTCTAGTTTAGTTGTGCAGTTCATTTTGGGCTCTGCCTCTGTGAAAAGGTTTGAAGAAAGATATCACGCCATTCAGCCAAACGATGCACTAACTGTAACAATGTTTATTCCGATAAAAGTGAAGGGAGGTAAACGAGACAAAAAGGATAAAGATGAACGAGTACGGGGAGGGGTACGGCTGTACTTACATTATCAATGAAATCAAAGAATAAACGAACGTATCGATAAGGAACTCAGTGCCGAGGATGCTAACTAGGAATCAAGTACCATAAAAAGATATAATGGTGGTATATAATGCAGATATAGAAGTGATATAAGATGACAAACGACATCTATCTACGTGTATTACTACTACTTGATTACTACGTGTAGCAGCGGGAGTAATGTGATCACATTAGACAAGCCAAACGCTGATCACACTTAGCTATTGATTACTACTAATCAAAGGATAAAGACGCTTGTCTCTGTCCAGGCTTAATAGTAGAGCATGCAAAGAAGCCTTGATGATAAACAAGGAAGATTACAAATCAGCTAAAGAATTTCATTTGATATGGAGAGTACACATGAAGTGTTATATACAGCTATTTCTATCTTTATGACATACGTGGCAGTGATTGGCACCCTTCAGAATTCAGCACAGCTGGCTGGCCAAAGTAGACGAAAGTAAAGCATTTTTTCATTGAAATGGCACTCAAGCGCTGCTTTTGTGCCTGGAGTTCAGCGTTTTATCAGGTGCTCATTTCAAGGAGGAGGAATGGGCTGATACAGCATTGGATTCACAGTCACATATTTAGGGTCAAGCACTGGCTGATAGGGGAATAAAAGCTTCGACTGGTATCCGAAGTGCTCGTAGAGGTGACGGTTCAGCAGCGCCATCCTGTAAAGAGGTAATGACAGAAATAAAGAAAAAGCTTCTGATTTACTGTGAAGCTGCTCTATCCAACTATAAAATTGTCTCTTATATTTTGTACAAAATAATTCTACATGGATCTCTCGTCTTGCAAGTCATTCTTGCAAGCCTTCCAATTTCATTCATTTTTCAAAACGCTTGTAATTACTAAAGAGCTGTGGTTGTAAACCACCTAATCATTATCAGATACTGCACTTTGACATGACATGAATAAAAGAGGCTTTTTGGCCATAATGAAAGAAAATGATACTGTTCTTTTATGATAAACTCTGGATGGGGCTAGTTTTGAAAATTCCAAAAAAGTCTGAATCCGAATGTTGCACCAGTGACAGAGCACATCTCCTGATTTACCATTGGTGAAAAGTTTGATGTCTTCAATTCTGGGTGGACACAAGAGATAATGTTATATCCATATGCTTGGTAAAGCTACCAAACTCTACTATCTAAATGATCAGAATTAGCTGGTGGACCGAGGTAGCAGTAAGTGATACCAGTGATAGATACCAATGTGCTCCAAAATCTTTGTGATCACAAGTTCTTGACAAACTCCAAAAATGGTATTAATTGAGTTTGAAACTTAGACAAAACATAGAAACACGAGGATTCAGGTCTGATGCTTATTTTGGTGGTCAAACGTAAAGGATAGACGGCGCATAACTCAAATATTTCTGGAGAACTTCGGTTTCAAGATGATCGCATAGTTTTATATCACATTGCATAGTTCGGGCTACAAACACAATCATAAGTGAACGAAAATGAAAGTAGCCGCCTTGCAATTATTAATGCTTTGATTTTTTTTCGTTCTCTCTTTATGCAAGTGCTAAAAATTTTCGCCCGTTCGCATGAAGAAAGTAGCCACCTAGAAAGATCCCAAAAAATGCTATATTTTTTTAAATCATAGGGGCAACTAAAAACAAGTTATAGATTCACTAAACACTGTAGATTAGTGTAATGCGTAGGACTGTGTTATGGAAAGCAACATTCAATTTTTTTCTAAGTATTCTTTGGTATGAATTTGCTTATTTCAAGGACAAGGTCACGCCATGTCCTCAGCTGAGCTCTTTTATTGAAGATACCTGTTTCCAGTTAATCCAAGCAGGAATTTGAGGTAGCCTTTTCGTATAGCCTGCGGTTCGATGATGATCTGCCACAGTACATACCCAGTTGAAACAGTGTAAAGCAGTAAGTCTCCATAAGGTAAAGGTTGAATTTTGCCTTGTTTGGCGAGATTGTAGTAGATTACCTGTAGTGTTTTGATTAGGCAGCAAGCATTTGAGCCATTATCCTTACCTCGATTGCTTTCCACATAAAGTACATAGCTATAGACACATTGGGAAAGGCTAACATTGCAAGTCCAGATGCAGCTCCTGCAGTGACATTTCGAAACTCGTTACTGAACATCGGTACTCGATTCATCGTGCAGAGTAATGCCTGAAAAAGGAAGCTTCAGATTCCAAAGTTGTTGTGGCTCTGTAATTTAAGGAGATGTGGCAAAGACTTGTATCGCCGCTTCGCTCCCCCCCCCCCC
>KN549200.1:974411-985701 GCA_000797555.1 Oesophagostomum dentatum | reverse complement strand
GTAGTTTTGCGTGGAGAACATCTCTCACAGCTCACAGTTGCTCGCCGTACTGTAGGTGAAGTGTTCAAAGGTCCTAACGCTTCCGTTTCTTAGTAGTTGAGTTCGACCGCTAGCTGCGCTCCTCCAAAGTGGCTTCCTCGTGTTCTCTTGCGATATAAAAATAACTGGATCGATTTTTCCCCGTTTGTTCTTTACAAATTTGCGTATACTTAAAGAAAAGTATCTTTGAGTTGTCCTGCATTGATTTTTGGTAGTGGGCCCTGTCCTTAGAGGATTTTAAAATTTGATCCAAAAAATGAAGGATTTAAATTTTGCGGATGAAGGATTTAAATTTTAAATTTGCTACTGCCGACGTTTAGCCAATCTTGTAGTACACTGGAGACTGAAAAGACAAAATCAATTAAGCTTTTTTCTGTGGCACAGAGCTCGGAGGGAACAGCTATTTGTAGTTGAAAAAACCACAGTATTTGAAGCTGCAGTGAAACATTTGCAAAACTACCTGCAAAGTATTTGATCGCAGTCGTTTCTTCCGCAAAAGTTCGAGATCAGAATATAGAGAAGAATATACAGAAGATTGGAAAATGAACATCAGAATTCGCAACTTCAAGAACTTTAACACTACAATAAATGCTTTTACAAATTGTGCTCGATTGATGGTGAGAAAAGGACATTTTGCACAAATGTATGCAGAACTTTCTTTCATCTTAACCGCTAAGTTAGACCTCCACACTTTAAATGAAATGAAGCTAAGCCAAGACTTGCTTTTTATCTACAAGAACCATTGCATTTCTCGAGTGCATTTTGTCCTAGAATTCCGCCTATATTCCGGTCGCCCTTTCTGTACTGGAATATTTGGGATTGCTGGAAAACGGCAACGCTCGGCGTTCCAGCAGACCACACACCCACCCGATACCTACCTGTGTTCCCGCGCGGTTTCATATTTCACTCACATGATGTCTTTCAGAACAATACGGCCCGTGCCAAAGTTCCTGAGATCCAATGAAAAAATCGTCAGCAGGACAGTTGCCATGCCTACCAATTCCCGAGGGTATTCGGCTGACCGAAGTATAGAAGTTATTCAAAAATTCTTCAAAATTAACCCAAAAGTTCTCTGTCTTTATGGCATATGTAGAAGGAAAAATATCGGCTCTAAAGCATCAGCGGTGTTCTTGAGAAATTTCGTGAATTCTAAGGAAATTGGTTCGATCTTTCTCAAGTCTGAATGGAGTGTGATGATTCGAGGCTAGATCAAGAGTGACAAACAACTCTCAGTATTTCGCTGCTCATTTTTTCTCTTGCTAGAATTGACTGGCGCAGCTTCGAAAAACGAGGGACGCATCATACTCGAATAATCAGCATACTTTATGTTTTCTTTCGAGGGTTCACAGCATTTGAGACAATTCGGCCGACAATGCATCACCAGAACGTTCAGCCTATCCTCTTCTATTCGCTCATCATGCACGTTCCATTCCGTTATTTCGTCCGTCTGACTTTCGTCCGTGTAAGTGTCGGATAAACGTCTACTGATGGACAAAGGTTGGCTTTTCTAGTTTCATCCGAGAACCTTTTTTTATCAGCTTCACTTGATGTTTTACACCATTATCCCACGTACTGGATCCGATGAAGCAGTCGGCTGTCAGCGGATCATGCAGCACAGATTCTCTCGAACCAAAGGTATGGGCCCACTTCTCACAAGCTGAGTAGCTGATTCGGTGACTGGAGTTATTAAAACCTATTAGAACACAAGCTATTTTCAGAAATTCGTTTAAAATAGGTTGTTCCTACATCTCCGTGATCTCTTTCCTTTCAAAAACTTTCCTTACTGTGGTGCTCCTAAACAAATATTGAGTTTTGCTGTATAATAATTACGTAATTCTTATGTAGCTCAGCCATCCCGTACATGCGAAATGTGTCTTTAAACCAAAATTTGTTCTGAGCCCTTCCACTCACTCCATATCTCTTGAAAGGAACTTAGCAAAGCCTACATTCGTTCAAGTTACTGGGAAAACAGGTGGTTTAATTGCATACCCTGGTGCACACACGCAAAAAACTTGTTTTGCAGAAGTCTCCTTAAGCGTTTGCAAAGCTGGTCAACCAATCCTTTCTAAGTAAGAAGACAAATTTTATGGTAAAAGCACATTTTTAAAAATTTCGTAAGTAATTAATTAGAAGTAATTAGGAGCCCTATAGTGATTAGAATGGGGAGAAAAAGAGCAGAATGTGAGGCTGACTACAGTACAAGAGAATAGAGATTTTTAACGCTGATTTTTGGAGGTAAATTTGTTACAAAGGAATTATTCATCTGAAAAAAATATCTCCAAGAATTCTATGGTTTGCGACATCATTTAGCTATCTCGCTCTCTGGATATTGATGATCTACTCGGTAGTTTATGCGATACTGCTAAAAAGTGAATTTCTCCTAGAAAATCTTGCAGTTTAAGTAGTGAGTGTACAATAAGAAGTGTACAGTAATAAGTAGTGCACTTTTACGAAAAATGAAACTGAGGTAGACTTTTGAACATGTGACACAGCTCTCGTCTTGGAGTGTCTAGCGTCCGATCAAGCCATGTTTTCCACGAACTCCTGTACCAAGTCAAAGCGTGGGTGTTCCTGGGGTCAGATTGAACTTCGTAAGAATGGAGATTTTCGAACTGGGGGTACAGCAGAACAACGAAAAGGTCATTTTCTGCGCGACCCACGCTTCACTAACTAAGACGAGCACAGCAGGCCTGACAGGTCCAAATTGTCGAAGGAATTCAAAACTCAAAGCAGAAAGAGGTTTTACTTATAAATAACCAAGAGGTGCAAGAGCCGGTGTTTTTGACCGCTTCTCATTCTGTTTTAAAAAAACGCTGACATGGTGGAACTGAACGGGAAAAATTGCCAGTGTCGAAGAAATCGAGAGTTGTCTTAATTTGCAAAGTAGTGCAAAACACTGCCACGATATGGACTTAATCATCCCCTCAAGGCAGAACTCATTAAAGGCAGCAGCGACGCTAAAATCACTTTGTTGATTTTGGTGTTAAAGATAGTCGTTGGACCTGCTTAAAGACAGCACCCACGCTCGAAGCGTCTTCTGAGGTCTCAACATAGTTGAGGTTCAAATTTCTCGGCCCAGAAGTCATTCCTAACCAAGAAGGTCGTTCCAGAATACTCGGCCGCGATTTCGTGGACGAGTTGTCCAACTAGCTCTCCACGCTAGTTGGAGCGCTATAACCCCTGGACATGAGTAGAACTGAAAGTCTCTTCCATGTCCTCGCCCCAAAAAGCGGTTAGTCGACCCCAATAGAAAGCGCACGGCGAAATAGACAACTCGTCCACGAAATCGCGGACGAGTCTGCTGGAACGATTTTCTTGGTCAGGAATGACATTTGAGCCGAGAAATTTGAATCTCACCCATTTTTGAGTTCCTCTTTCAGAATCCGTTGAGATCTCAGAAAGCGTTGCGAACGTGAGTGCTGCCTTTAAAACGAAGACACGTTCAAAAATGTAAAAAAATTACAAAAACTCGCACTTTTTAGGCTTTTTGGCTTAATGGATAGTTACGAGAGGATTTGAGCGAGTTGTGCGTTATTCGTCCGTTTCACGGCTCTCGCCAGAATCCAGAAAAATGTCAATTTTCTTGGGATATGTGTGCTTCTTTGTAGTGAGCTACTTTTGGTTAACTATGTGTTGAGGTTTCCTTTTTCTGGAAGAATAGCTTGAAACGTGGTCAAATACAACGGCTTTTATCGCAGTAGATTGATTTCTAGCTCATTTTTATTATAAGTCCACCGCTTAACAAAGAAAAGTTTTTTTTTGAGGGGGGGGGGGGTTAGCGGTTGAACCCGATGCTTTCTCTCTAACGTTGTTTCGCTTATGCGTTTCTGCAGCGAACTTGGCATGGTTTCCTCATCGTTTTTGCTTGAAATTTAAAGGTTCCGGAGAGTTCAACGGGGCATCAGGGCCAGCGCAACTCGTCCGCCCTCTCCAAATCTGGTCACGGGATCATAGCCTTTCGCGCTGTTTTTCAGCCATTATGAGCTTGTAGGCTTTCATCTTCGGGATTTTAGCTATTGATCCGCTAAAAGTTCCTTGTTTCAAGGATTGACGGCTTCTTTTTTAGCGTGGGTGCTGCCTTTAAAGGGCTAAGCAACTTGCATTTTCGATCACAGCAGTGTGGCTTGTCTTCACTGAGCTGGGGCGTAAACATGGTTTTCTCGCTAGCACATGTCTTAGCTCAGCGCCTCTATCGAAACTCGTTTTCTATTGTTCGCATTGACAAACGCGATCAGAGTCATCCGTCTCGCTTCATTAACATTAAATTAGTACTCACAGGCAAGACAACTATTCATCCATCTCTCACCACCCCTTTGGCTGCACTCAGTCTTCAAGAGATGAGAAACGTGACCATAATATATACACAATTTCTGCCACTTGCCTACTCCATATTTTCTCATAGGAACGTAGCAGCATCGATTAAAAACTTATTGGCCATATTTACTATTCTCTGCCAGTATCCTTCTCTTGTTTATTCTGTGCTGGATTAATATGCCAGTGATATTTGAAATGATTTGATAGAGTTGTCGAAGGTTGGCTTTGTCTACATAGTTTCAGCTTAAGACAATAAGGAAGATATGGAGAACCCAACATGAGGAACCTAATAGCTTAAGCTAACACCCGTACAAAAAAAATTAATTCGTATCTTCGGCGGATGTTAGCTTGCAGATGAGCTCATAGCGCAGATGCAGAACTAGCCAAGTCCCAACGCAAGCAGAAAAACATTGGAAGCCACATTGTCGCTGACATTTTTTGTACTAAATTTCATGTACTGCATCATCGTGGTAAGTAGCCTAATAGCGATAAAATACTGTGTGTCATGAGGCTCTTACCGTGAACCACCACTATTGTCGTGGCCTAATGTTTCCACTTTCCGTCGTTTTCGAAGGCTTAAAACGATGCAAAAGCTATGGTCTTCTTCCTATTCCATCAGGTAAATCATTACTCTTGATCAGTTCCGATTTCTCTCAAGCACTGTGTACACAAAATTCTCACGCAAGAGGAAGAGAAGAACGAACCCTATGCTCCACCGCTTACACACGGATCCGATGCGAGATCGTACTTGAACTGCTTAGTATACGCCATTAAACATACTTGTGCAGTGTCGGTTGGAATCTTGTGCTGAACTAGTAGCAACCTTATAGTTCACATGGCAGTATGAATGGCATGAACACGGGTGCAGGCCTTCAACCCTCAGCGTACTCCCTACCGTAGTTACTGATCTATATATTCGAAGTCTCCCAATATTTCCATATTCAAAAATGGGAAATTTGAACCTATACAAAATCCAACTGTATAAAAAGTATCGCACTCGAAGAGCAATTTACTCGAATATTCGAGTATTTTTTGTCCAGAAAATAAAGTCTTTAGTAAAATCCGGCGAATATTCCTAATTTTTTATTCAAGGATTCGTTCATTGGAAGAAATAAAAATCCGAATTTATTCGAAGCTCCATTTATACGACAAATTCTTGAAATGGGAAGTCGTAAGTCCTCTGTTCATATAACCTGGGCATTTAGAGTAATACTTGAATGTTCTAAAATAAATAAAAATCCGCAGACATACGTATTTTGACTACTTTCAGGCCTCTGAGGACGGCGTTGAGCCGAAACGTAAGGCATAAATAAAGTGTTTTTATAACAACTTGTAATGGGTTTGCTTCATATTCATCCATTTGATAAAAGCCCTCTAATATCAAAGTTTAGTCGCTACCACATTAAACTGTGAATCCGACATAAATTGTTGATTATACGTTGTTCAATACGGAAGTTGGACAGTGTCTTATTGCTCAAAATTTATTTGTTTCAAAAAGAGGTTTTGTTAAAGGCTACAAATGCAGGATAAGCTCATTATCTTTTCGAAACAGCTTCTGCCATTGCTACCTCTTCAGTAATGGAGGGTACCTTTCTTACGATTGCTATTTCCACAGCTATGTGGAAGATGCCCCGCATTTCTACTACAAACTGCCTATAAAGTTGACACCAAAGCTACTTGTTTATGTTTATGTAATGAAAGGACAACGAAAATCGATTTTTGTTTGGGTAATAATACAAACATGACAGAAAACCCATCAAGAGGAGAAATTTCTTATAACAAAGGATATGACAAGGACGTACACAAGGATGTAAGTAACGTTTCAATCATTAGATCACGTTTGCAGTTTTTCAGGTCCGTGTTCGTGAATGCGTAAGACTCTCGGGCGTTCTTGCCCGAATGAACAAAGTCAGAGTGGTTCAGTGAAATAATTTATCAGTAGAATGAACAGTAAGCGATGAGTGAGAGTGGTGAGCGTGTGTGACTTCTTTTCGTCACGGTTGATATCGAGAGTGCCGTGCAGGAATAAGATTCGGGCAGTTTTTCAGGTCTGAATCGCTGTTTGAAATAGTAATAAATTTAAAGACTTTGGAAATAGTTGCACTATACATTGCACAGAGAATTTTTGGCCTAGCATTAATTTTGCAGCATAGCAAGCTATTTTTCTTTGTTCCTGTAGCAGTCCAATTGATCCTGTGAAAAAAGCTGAACAAGGAATTTGCTCCTTTGAGCACGCACCTCGTTTTGTTTTGCACGTCTGGGTGCAGTAAGCGTTCTCAGTCCAGCATTCGCGTGCGGGCTTCTTTCGGGGCTGCGTCTCCCCCTACTCCCCCTACCTCCGAACCCTCGCGGACCCTGGAAGACCGGGCGATCTGCCCCACCTCTGTGCTCCCAGCGGGTTATGACGTGGTTGAGTGATTACCCGCCGACTTGTCTCCACAGAGGGCAGGTGTTCCAGAGGTTTCTCAAGTCGGTTTCATCGTCATGCATGCGCCTTGTGATAGTTGAAGTGTCCGAGGCAATCGATGCTAGCGAGGACGCACGTGTGCGCTCTGACTCATCCATACAGACCCACGGCTAAAAGCTGCGATGAATAACCACCAGATTTGCAGATTATTTGCTTAACACGCCACGTACGCCCTCCAGAAATCAGCGATCACGATAGAAAAGCTAGCTTCGTTTCACCTTTAATCTGCAGTCGTTTTTCTACGCAATTACATTAAAGTACCTCTACTTATCTACAAATTTACGCAATCAGGCTGTTTTCTATCCTTGCTGACTCATCATCAGCCGGTTTATACCATATTTCAGCAGTGCGATCTTTAAAAAGTTCATTCTTTTTCGAACTCATCAATCATCATCGTGTCATCTGCTCTATCTTGTTCATTTCCTACACTCCAGCATATTTTTCTGATTTTTCTGACTTCTTTAACATTCAAAATTTGTTATGTAACCGCCGATCCTATGCATTCAGCTCTCCACTCTTAATCTTCACCAGAATCCTTCATGTGTTTCCTGTTTGCTCACCTTTGTTCGGCAGGTCAAAGCTCGCGCTTAGAGCTGTTCATACCGGTTTTTCCGCAGGTGTCGTCAGGGCGCAAGAGACAGTTTTCCCAGTTAACTAACTTCTTGTTGGCCAAGAATGTCCTTTTACCTCTACGCCTCAATCTCGGCAGCCCATGACATTCATTTACGTTTATTATAAAGTGCGTGTACGAGTTCTGTCTAGTTGTACTTCTAAAGCTCAGAAGTGATTAGTAGTTTGGTTTTTCCTTCTATTTTTCTTTCTCCTTTTCCGATGGTTTGTTGAAGATGACCCTTGAAGTCTTTCTCTGTTCATTTGGTGTCTTTTTGCGCAGTTCCGTTGCGGTTATTGAATAGAATAGCTGAACTTATAAATAAATGTAGAATGGTCTAAGGCGTTGTTACTGAAATTCCTAAGCAAAATCAGACATATTTCTATCATCTACCATTTACTGTTATAGTTTCACTTGCGGATTTTATGTAAAACTGGTTTTAAATGAAATTTTCTGGAAAGCAATGCTTTTCAATATTTCTCCCTCATACTCTAAATGACACACATATTTCGTAGTTTGCTGTCAGAAACGTAGCACGCCTAATTTTAGATTTCTAGCATGGCTTTGTAGCACTGCTCGTTTTGTAGCAGTCCTATCACAGATGAGTTAGTGACAAGTTACTGCCATCGAAATATTGCTCTTCACAGTAATCAGTCATCATTCATGTTCTTGACGATTTGAGGAAAAAATTCTGGCAACAAATCAGAAAGCGGTTTTCCCGAAACCCACACCTATTCATTGACACCTGACAGTTTTTTGCAAATTTTGAAATTAATCGATTCACACGTATTTCTTGCGTCAGTGTCAGTCGTCACCGCTCTATGAAACTAGGGCACTTATTCAAGGACCGTCGGCGAATCGCCGTTTCAGTCAACCAGTTACTGGAATATTCAACCACAACAGTCATTCGGATCCTTTGTTTTACACAAAATCATGACTTAAGCAGTGAATGCGAATGATGTTGAAAGAGCATATCTAGCCTTGCCTCCCACGAAGTACTTTTCAATAGATCTTTCTACTAAATTTCCGCTTCTATGAGTTTATATGTCGTTGTCACCGGCAACCACGCCAACAACTTCTTATCCACTTATCAGTGATTACTTTTCAGGCAACATGAGTGAACCTCCACCGGCGTATGAAGGTCAGCCTTTTTCTCTTTTATTCAATAGAACTTCTATGACTGTCTAATAAAACACCCGATTCGTTACCTATTGAGAATTCGACGAAGCATGACTCATATGCAGAAGAATATCGGGTTTCATACCACTCATAATGGAACCTATATTCTTTCAATTTCAGCGCTGCAGAATCCTTACGTTCCGGCAGAGACAAAACAACCGGCAACGAATCCGGATTTCCCACCAAATCCAACGTTCCCAGGTGGAACCTACGCACCACCTCCAACAATGCAGCAGCCTGGTACGTTTTCGCACACTTCTTTTTGCTCGACTGTTTCCTAGCCTTGTTGAAATTACTGTAATTATCTTCTGCTTTTCTTCGAACAGCAAGTTTCCGTAGAATAACGCTAACTTTTTTCTGCTATCGCTTATGTTATAACCGTATAAATCATAATCCATCTTTTTTATTTTTTTCTCAAGTTACCATGTATATACGTTCATAATCCTGCTGACTCCTGATTGTCTTATCCAGTGGATGGCTAACTACTGTTATCGAAAAAGAAACAAAAAAAACCGAATTTTAGAGATATCAGATGCCATCCTATTGATTAAAGTTGAAAAATCTTCATCGCATTCCCGCTCGCTTATAATGTCATTCTTGATTCGTAATCAAAAATTGATCTAAATGGTCGTTCACAGAAAAGTTATACCGAGAGTGGGGAAAAGGACACCTGAACCAAAACACCTCCGCTGAAGTAGGAAGAGGTAGTTCGAGCAAGTAAACTTTGCAGTACCGGAAATTTGGGGCAGTCTTGTAGCAAAATCAGCTTTTTGGACATTATAAAGTCGTACTGCTTTACAAAAATTAGGCTACTCTGTTACTGTGAACGAAATTAAGTTTACTGCTCTAAACATTCCGGCTATATCTTTTACGTGGATTGCATATTAGGTATAGTGAGGTTGAAAAGTCGGTACAAAGTTTTGAGGTGTGTAGTAGACAAATGAGAGAAAATGGTGTTCCGTGGATTAGCCGTCGTGCAAGACTAAAGTACTCAAAACGCACAAAGTGTCAGCTGATCATCGATCCTGCGCCGCGGTTAATCGAAAGATGTGAGTCTGTGCAGTTACACACCGTGCAACTTTGCAGTGACTTTCCAACTCCAATCTAAAAAATGTGGAAAAGAGGGAGATCCCAGGATGCGGCTACTGCTTTGCGCAGTGAACTAGTGCGACCTTCTTTTCATCCGTTGAACTAGGATACAACCGACCCACCAAAAGTTCTGTACAGGTCAGCAGCCTAGAGTAATTGCTGGTGTCTAAAATGACGTCACAGACCAACACGGACGGTCGCGATAACCGCATTTCCACGCGTGACGTCAACGCAGGCAAAACCGCACGAATGCGGTAGATATCCAGATAGAACTATCTCAGCTGCAGTTTCGAACGGTAGCGATCACACCTTGTCAGAGAATCTAGAAGAGAACCTAAAAAGCGAGCCTCAGGAGATAAATTATCGAAGAAATTCCACAAAAGTTTGAAGATCCAGCTCTTAAAACAGCATGTTTTCTTGCACAGCACTTTTAGAAGTATGAGCAATCTTTTTACAGTAAACAAGCAGCTAGTCATCTACTTCCGTGTTATCACCGATGGTGTCCACAAACGTTCGCATCACAATTGTTTGCCTCCATATCCAATTATTTCTGTGTGAATGTCCCTAACAGTATTATGACGTAGACTCCGCTGAGTGTTTACCACCAGGGATTAAGCAGTCTCTCTGAAAGTAAGTAATGCCGTAAAAATCCGGAAATAATTCTTTGATTAGTGTGTCGCAATTGCTATTCGTAAATGTTAGAGGCCTGAAGAAAATAAATGTTATAGCATACATACCGTTTCTCTTCTTGTAGCAAATAGAATGGTTTACATTTTGTTCCCTTCAAAAGCGCTTTTTGAAAGTAAGGTATAATACCGCTCATAATTATTGCAAAAATAACGTGTTTTGATGGATAAAAACATCGGAAAGCGTCGCACCTGCGTAACTTCGTCAGAAAAGGCGGTTTTACAATTTTGAAAATAGATTGGAATAGAAGACCTCGAGAATAATTTAAAGTTTCCCATGTTGCCAAACTTGGATGACTTTGAAGCCTAATATGGGCAGTGTGAAAGGATATGCCACTTTGATGTCAGCGCGTTATTTCCCGCCGAAGCCGGTCTGAACGGGTGTTGAGAAAAATTATGAGTCTAAATTTTGCTATGTCACTTCAATGTATCACGTAAATATAATAGTGGGCAATGTCATTAGAATAACTACATTCTATTTTATAAATATGCTTTGAGAATTTACAAAAGAACCACTTTCTAAAGAGCTATGGGCATGCGACGGTTTGCAACGCTTTTTTTCGCACAAACGCGTTATTTCTGCAATAATTGTGGGCGGTATGGTAGTAAGGCAAACCTTTACTTAACATTATGTTTTATTATTCTAACCGGTTGGAGCGAAGATGAAGACTTTCTAAGCGTGCACAACGAAAATGAAGAGCACACAAATAACACAGTATGACCAACAAAACAGGGGTACAATAATGTGAGAAAGAAAATATATGTAGAATGTGACCGGCCAAGAAGAGTGAAGAAAGAAATGTTGTTATGTTTCTCTTCTGAAGCCCATATTGCTTCCACTTTTTCAGTCTGTGTTCGTACTTTTTCGATTTGTAGTCTAACATAAGGCTTAAGTTTGGCTCGGTG
>KN549200.1:918941-936824 GCA_000797555.1 Oesophagostomum dentatum | reverse complement strand
CGAAGGTGCATGTTGATTCTGTACAAGTTTTACAAAATCCAGTGAAAACAGTCCTGTTAAATAAATTTGAGTCCTTAGGGAAAAAATCTAAGAGACTTCATTACAGTCCATCAGATAAGAACAGAGATGCCTTCTGGATTGAGAGTTTACCTTCTTCTTAATCAAGGAGCTACAGCTGTTATCAAAAAACCCGCTAAAACTTGAGAGTCTTTTTTCCGGAAAGAAAACTATCATTTAATAGAGCGCTGTGAAGTATTGGAGCTTTAGTTTTTGCGATTCGAGAATCATGTTTAATGCTCCTCATTGACAAACACGAGCAGTAATGCTGAGCTTACTTACTAGTTTACTGCTGGGCTTGCTATTTTTTAAAATTAACTGTATTTTATAGGTCGTACAGGGAATGCTGGTTTTGCGATATGCACAGTGAAAAATTCCAGCTCTCGTTCAGCAATTAAAACTATTCTGTGACTTTCCTAAACTTTTTGAGGCACACGAACATATGTCAGTTACTAGTATATTAACTAATATATTACTAGTAGAATAACGCTGCAGTAGATTTCATGGGGAGTTATCCCTGGTTAGCACACATGTCACAGTTAGGCAAAATACACTTGAGCGTTGATTTGCTTCACGACAGCCTAAATTCCGTACAATTTCACAGCGAAATATCTGCACGAATCCAGCAAGAAGCACTTCACAAAAATAATGACTTAGAAAAAAGAAACCTAACGTGTCTTAGTTTTGAAGAGAATAGCCACAATCTCTCCCTTGGCACTTTCCCGTTTGAAGCACGAATTACTGCGTTTGTTGAGAACGAAATAAAAATTTTCTGGTTGTGCTTTTTACTTCTTCAAAATATGTTTTGCACGATTGCACGAACCACTAGTTCACTGTAGGGTGAACTTCATCAATACCTCCTTGAAAAGGTGAAACTAGCTGGTTAAAGCATATGATCATTCTAGATAAGCCCCGCTAACTCAGTATATTCTCTGCAGGTGGAACATCAGCAAAACATCAGCTGGAAGTGATATACCAAAGAAGTCCAGGAATATTCAGTACTGTGAAAAAGTCGACTATTGCGCACGAATAGGATTTCCATGTGAGTGATTTAATCACTTCTTATTCAAATGAGTGACTCTGTTTATTTAGTCGAATACCTTTTTGTATACCTCTACTTTACTCTGTATAGGTGAGCTAAGATGTTTGTTGGTGTCAAGCTGATTTAGAAGGAAAAATGGGGGTTTTGCACTAGGTACGAGTATCCAGAAACCGAGGAGACGTTTGAGATGCAAGCTACCATAGTCGTTACAAAAGAAGAAAGAATTTTAAGGGTTTTTGTCTAGAGTTCTTTGAAATTGACGGAATAAGCATCTTCTAAAATTCCACTGTACACTAGCTATAAATAAAATTGACGCGCTTCCTTCTTCTTTCTTAGAAGAGAATGCCACGGCTGTTGGACACCTCTCAAAGCAAACCTATGTACATACGTAAATGCCTCTGTTATTTTAACATATAAATATCCGTAGTGACCGATATCGCTTTACATGGCCCTCCTCTATATTACTCAACTCTGAATGCTGCCTATCTGGCACAGTCGACACTGATGGCATCTTGCATAATTGTGGGGCGACACCCCCTCCCCCTCCTTTGATCGGAGATTTTCGAGCCCTACTGTGCAAGAAATAAACCCTTGAAAGGTAGAAACATGGAAAGGTAAAGAAGGCTAAGGAGTGCAGAAAATGTTGTCCAAACTAGCTACTAAATTAACTGTAAGAAACGGTGCCCCAAGCGCATGCGCGCGTGCGTGGCGCGGTTATCTTAAAAAAAGCGGGAGAAGTAGGGTGCACAAAAACTCGACTAACTTAATGAGAAATAAGGAACCTTTTGCGTTGAATGAAAAAAAGAACATCTGCGCTATGGCTTGGGTTCAGCAAGACTTTAGAATATTCTTAATAGCGGAAATATTACACTTCCAAACGTTTCTGATTTTTTGAAAAAGTAGGGGTAAGAAAATCAAGCACAAATCTTTCCAGCTTGGAGCATTCAGCAAACTTTGCGTATGGAAGGACACTAGAAGACTCCCCTATTCATTATTACAATAATGGTCGAAATCCGTCTTCATTTTCTACAAATTAAGGTGATGCGACTCAGTGTCTTTTTTGACGGGACTCCTGGCTTAGTCCGCATCTCATTCGTATCAAATTAATTTTGTAAGAAAAGGAAGAACCACGATATTTTTAAGGTGGTTGAATAGAGCTAGTCTTCTAGTTTCTTCTCTATAAGTGTTGCCTGAAATCTTTTAGTACGAAGCAAATAATCACAGTTTTTCAGCCATACTTTTGATGAAGATCGAAAATTAGCAACGTTTCTATCATTTTCAAGTTCATCATCCTTTTCTAATGCAGCTGCGAAGGGGGTGAACGTGTTTCACTGCATATAGAATTTGTAGGAGCCACTATCTCGTATCTTCCCTTTTTAGCGAAAATGCAGAATTAAAAAAGCGAGAACATGCATCTATTCTGCGTTCAGTAATGTGGGAAACACATCGAATATACGCTGGCCATAATTCTACGATGTACATAATTTCATGAACGAAATTTCAAATACTCTACAGAAATCACCTGCGCTATGAATGGACGGGCATAAAACAAACATTGTGCATTATAATGAAGAACGCCATTACTTTTGCAGCAACTGGGTTCCAGATATTCTCTATTGTAAAGAAATTTATTTGAAGTTCCTCTAGTCGGTGTCTTTTTCGGCAATTATTTCTTATCCAAACGGGAATTGCACTGTAAAAAGGATGGCTTGTAAGTAGAACGATTTCCGCAAATAAATTAGCAAAGTCCGGGATACACAAGGCGGAACCAAATACCCAAATAAAATATGGCAGTTTTATACCTGATTTGGGAGTGGATGGACAAGATTTTCTTTCGTAGAGGTTCTTCCAGCGTTATACATATGTAGTTAAGGCCTTTCGACAAAATATGCAAATAGGTTTTCTCAGAGCCGCTAATAGATCACAACTTTATGGATTCATTTTGAAAAATCGCTCCCTTCTCTTCCCAGAGCTTTCAACCTGCGATTTTATTGTGGATTTCAGTGGTGTACACGTGTTACAACCTATTGTACTGGCTGGTTTTCATGAAGAGTGCACTTGATGGTGCGCCAATGTGATCGAGTGGGAGGCAATTATGTATAATCGAGACAAGTGCTGCTGTGATCCTGATTCCATACATCTTTGACCTTCTGGAACATCAAAGGTAAAAGAAAACAAGAAGAAGCCATCCAGCATGTTTTCAAAAGGCAATCTGTTCAAAAACATGATGGTTTTTTTACTTAGTTCGAAAAGCTTTTCATAATAACTCCAGCTTAGCGGCTACAACTTCCGTAGAACCTGCAGCTCATTCTCTCTAGCGAACATCTTTTCTGTACGGTAATATCTCGACACATGAATTATTTCGGATCTCATGTCATATTTACGATATCATACCATGATCCCTCTTTCATCAAAACGAATGTGCCTTTGAATTTGAGTTTATCATGAATAAATCGTTTTAACAGAAAATCTAGTTCTACCGTAAATCTTCCCTATGTGTCTTTATCCGCAGGGGAAATACGTGCAGAATTGCATCCATTACTGTTTAAATAGTTATAAATTGCTCTATGTGAAGATTCTAATAAATTGCACAGCAAGTTCTACTGTAAACGTGTTGAAGACAGTTAGGTTTAAAGAGCAAATCCTTCGAGAACAATATGCGAAAGGGAAGTCAACAACTGCTATGGTATAGATCTCGTAATTCGACTTGAAGGGTAAGCTCATTTTTTCCATTTAGAGACAAGTAGGCCCATTCTTTCCATCTAAAGACAATCTTGCAACTTTTTTGTCGACTTGTTTTATTGCTTCATGTTAGCTATCCAGAGAAATTGTCCCGTCAAGCTGCTTGCTTGTTACTCGTGCCGACAAATTAGTCTCAAGGAAGTTGAAAGGAAACAAAAATAGTTGCCAATATAGTTGTTTAGGCTCATAAAGTACCCGGTGTAAGTTTGCAAGTGGCGGCATTTTTTATACAAGTTGTTTGATGCAATCCAAATTTGTGAAAAACTTCTGGGATTACGTACATTATTGCCAATTTACTACTTCGCGTATATTCATTGTACCTCATTTTCTATACACTATACATAGATCGTCATCCTCTAGATATTCAAAAGTGGAATGCAAGACAAAGACCTCTGAAACATGGTAGTATTATGAAGCTACTGGATAACAAGGACAACTTAACGTTATCACTGAAATCCTGTTTTTTTTCGGTTCCATCTAATCGGGGAAGTGGCTTTAGCGTAAGATCGAACGCCAAAAACGGGATACCTGGGAGAAATGCTTGCTCTTTTTAGCAGAAACTCACATATCCCCACCTTCGTTCTTGATTTGAACAAGTTATATAGCTTCAAAATTGGCGCACGCAGTTTTATGCAAGTATAGTAGTTCCCGAACTTAGAGCCGGATAAAAAGAGTGGTCAACACTTATTTGAAGTAATTACTAGTGCGAAAGATTCCAGAACTACTTTGCACAATTTCTATCCATATTTTTCTGATTTCCTGCCGTTTTCTGCAAAATAGCGCTGGCAATACATCTCGTTCATACCCGAGGACCGGGGTGGAGATTTTCTGAGTTTCCATTAAACAACATGTGAGGATTTTCACTGCCTACCCCCGTTTCTCTCGTTCTCTTCACGCTAAAGTCACTTTATTCTTGAACATGAAGTACACGACCGCATAAAATTTCATAACGTTTTATTTGGCCGAGGTTCAAAAAAGTTAGAAAGGCACTCTGGAATTCATTTTTGCGGATTTTTTTTTCAGTATCTCATTTAGTAATTTGAAGATTTTGTCTTGGTGAAGATATGACGAAACATTTATATGGAAGAAGAAACTTGAGTGATATGAAGAACCTATAAAGCAGATTAATAAATTAGTATCAAATTAGTGCGAGGCAGCAGTATTTCGAAAAATCCATCATGGAAGAAACGAAGGAATTTACTCTGAGTTCGGTAAGCTACCGATACATTTATAGACATTTTCCACACATTTATTATGAGAACAAAAAATTTATTTTGTCCTGGACGCAAGCACATGAAATGTCTTGGCACTTGAGATCAACATAATCGACACAAATATGATATGTTCAGCATGAATTACATAACTATCCCACTTCGCGACCATAACTAGGTTTTAACAGCATATGACTAGTGAACCGTTATTCTATTGCAGGTTTAAGGCAATATCGACTATGACATGGCAATGGTGAGAGCGCCAAATGAGTGAAATGGCTAAGGCTAGGCTTATCTACACGTCGTACTGCTTTATCACTTCTTTACCCTGAGAGCATTAGTGACTTTTGTGAACATTTTGGACAAAGGCTTTGTGGCAAAACAGTTAACACCCGTTGAATGAAACTTATCGATCCGTCGATTGAGGAACTCCTCGCTGCCTGGCAAGGGATCAGATGGATCTGGCGATTTTGAGCACTAAAGTAGATTTGCCTTTCATTGTCAAGTAAAGAAGCAACAAAGATTTTGTGGCAAAACAGTTGAAAAGACAACGTAGTGCTCACCCTTTTGACGACCCATTCGTGAAACATTACGGTTTCGCAGAGATAGGAAAGATATGGCCTAATCGACTTGTCCGATTGTGCATCCACAAGCCGTTGCTTGAATTCGGGACCCCATTCCAAACCCGCAGCGATCGTCTTATAATGGCCAAATAATGACGCGTACCACATTAACATAATCTAAAAGAAGCAAGAAACGTTCAGACAATGTAGACGACAACGAGGTCTGAAAGTACATTTTCCACTCGCAGATCAGCCGCTGGCCCAGCTCCACCGGATAGTGCACTCCTCAAGCCAGTGATCAGGGCCATGCTTACTTTCTTTGGCATACCCAGTCGCTGGCAGAAGTGAACTGCACACTAAAAAAACTTCCTTTATAAAGAGGAAAATGCGAATATTACTAAAAAGGAAAGTTAATTAGTCAAAGGGGATAATTAAGACTATATGTACACTGGAGCGAACGTTTATGACTTCTGATTTCAAAGAGGACCACTCCCCTAAATGGAGTTATAAGCGGTCGCACCATCCTTGTAAGACGAAGTTTTCGCGGAAAAAGCATCCTTCGAAAGATTTCCCAGTACGTCAGTACTTTATAATTAAGAGGCATTATTTCTTCCTTTAGCAATGGTTGCACTGGCAAAATAGGGATGCTCACAACCTCGTACAGGCAAGTGGTAGGTTGGTTTGGAAAACAAACCAAAATTTGGCGTGTTAAAGACAGCAAATTCTTCGCGATTTTCAAAAATCCAGGCCTGACCGGGGTCTGTTATGAACGAAATCACCTATTTCTTGACCTACCAAAACAGGTTTCATACGATGTTTCCTAATAATTCACCTTGTAGTTCTTAAAAGCGAAGTTAGTAAGTACAAAGGAGACAAGCGCGGCTCATTTCAATCCCACTGAGCGATTCATGCATGAAATCCAAGTGGACGATGGCGGTAACCAGTGATCAGAAGCGGATTTCAGAACAACAGCGAAAGGACTGGTATGAATACTTCCGCATTTATACAAGATTTGATGGGAAGAATGCATCCAAGGCAAAAATGGAAAAAAATATTTTAGTGTGAGTGTGGCCATACCAGCAGACTGCAGCCATCCCTTCCCAAACAGCCAAGAAGAAAATTATCCATTTCAAGTAAGATGGCATAGAAAGTTTTTAATGAGTAGAAATTTTATCCTTCTTTACTTTGCTTTCTAAGGCGGTGACTATTCGCATATCCATTAGCGCCTGCTACTGCAACTTCTGAAAGTTTCGTTTGAACCAAAAATATAAAAGAGAAAAAACCCCATAAATTTTAAAAATTAAAAACCCCATAAGGAAAGATCATGACACAAATGTAACTTTCCGCGAACAAAATTGCTTTTAAAAAACTCTTTTTCTCCTTTTTACTGCTTTACAAAAATTCCCTTTTTAGGGGTAGGTATTTTGAGAAAACATAGCACATAGCGTTCAGAAGGTATAAGAAGAATTCTTAGGAAAGATTGGTAATAAAACGCAAAGCAAACTTTCTAAGGATAATTTTTAGACTTCGCATAATAATTGGTACTGAGCCAATGTAATACAGACTTTTTTGCAACCTCTAATGGCAAGTTTGCTTCAGTTTCAAAATTTCATTATGCCGGCACCACTTGCATGTCATTTTTGCAGAAAACTAATGAGTAAGTTGGCCGTCGCCCTAATGCTGACAGAACGTTCCACAGACATATGGAGCGACAGACAATGTAATCCATCACTGCCCACTGGAGCAAGCAGAACTTGTCAATATTTACTTGTTTACACGACAATGAGTGTATCCAACTTAGCTTCGTGGAGAACGGGCATCATTTATCTTATTAACTATCAAGCACAACGGACTATGTACTTCCGACCATGACACTGGAACTTGGAAAAAACTCAGCAACAAACCCATGTCTATTACGTAAATACAATTAAGGGTTGTGCTCTGCCTCCATGTTTCGGATATTGCGAAAAATCTTTTGAGTTTGTTGTTCAGGCAGTAGTGGGTGAGTCTTTGCTGCGAAGAGGCGTTCATTACAGACGAAATGAGTTCCATAATCGCAGCATTGTGACTTGGGCTGCATAGCAGGAAAACTGTAGAACACATGTGTCGTCGCAGTCGCTCGTTTAAAAATGCAGCCATCATAGCGCAATAAAGTAGTAGTTAATCACATAGAAATATACTTTCAAATCTTCGCTTCAACTGTATGTTTCTGGACCGATTTAGTAAACTACAATTGAGCCATTTCCCACTGACTAACTGCTTTTCAAACGCGCTACAAATTCGGTTGCATGTAGAAGGTCTTCACTCCTTGGCAAACCAATGATTATTACCGCATAGCAGTTTTCGCCTCAGTTTTGAAAATCGGTAAGGGAAAATAAGCAAAATTCCTTTTATAATCGTTGTTTGTTTAATGGGGCAAACATAACTGGATAATCAGTTTTCCTGTTCCTTCTTTGGTCTTACTCACCCTGAAATGTCCAATGATAAATATGGATAACCTGCATCGCATATTTATAGGTGTATGCTTGATATTCGAACAGTTTTTGAGAAGTGATTTAGCGTAATCCTGAGCTTTAGAAAAGTTTCGTTCTCAGGCTATGCATCACAGTTCCGGTCCTTGCATGTAAATATTTTGAACAAATGAACTTTGCAAGGAAATGTACAAAAATGATGACATCTTGCATAGTAGTTAGTTTAGGTGCAAATACAAATATCAGCTGCAAAACTGTGAATGAGCAGACCTGCTGTTTCCACGCAGCTATGCTGCTGTTGAAAATGTATGGATCCGGAGGAGGATTTATGAGACCGTTGTCAGCATCGATGAACACGAAGTCCACCTAGAACGGCTGTATGAGCTCATAAACCGACGTTGAAATGCTGTTTGCCTTCTGGAAACTACCTGGTCTATGTCGCTCTCACCGCTTTGATCGGCAATTATGAGATCATGAATAGGAGCAAGATTATTCCTGAAACTGGGTTCTTCGCTAGCATTGAGAAAAGGAAAAAAAGTTGAGCACCTTAAAATTCCCATTAAGTAAGGCGTAGGATTATGGCATAGATCCAGCAAATTATCCGGCACGGCTGGGATGAAGACGTGTGGCCACGAAAGAGGTTGAATAAGGGCTTCCATGACTTGAACCAGTTTTGATACTGAGCATACCTATGAGAAATGCATTCAGCAAAATAGTAGGCAGCTCTAAGACAAAGCTTAGCAAGTAAGTAAAATGGGCCCATAAAATGGAGCAGGCATAGAAAGTGGGTGAAAATTAAGCAATCAAATTTTTGAAAAAAAACTACAGTGACAAGGTGAAATTGACTTATTCAAAATAGGGTAAAATGAAAGCGGTTTCAACTGTTCGAGGCATAGATGGAAATGATAGATATGAGAGGATAAAAATTCCGAAAAGAAAATTCAATAAGCAGCTTCAGTGTTGAAAAAGCGAATGAAACTTTGGCTATTACGTTTCCCCAGTATCATCCACCAACTCTGGGCAACCTAAGACCAACCACGTTTGTTCCCCGAAAGTACTAAAAATATAAACATCTCTAGCCAGATTTTCATTTGCAAACACCAAGTCTTATGAAAAATTAACAAACGGAAACGTGGCGAAAATTTTAGCTGCTATTACTGTTAAAAACCATCATTAATAAGGTATACCATTAGCTCGGTCACAGGTTAACGATCCGACTAACTACCAACCATTCGAAGAGCTCGATAATGATAAGAGCTCTTTGAATGGTTAGTAGAGAATATGAGGTACTTATCCAGCGTAAAAACAAATTTCGAAAACAGCATGAAATTGCTCAAATTTTCGCAAAATTCAGCTGGTTTCGCAATAGCTGTTCTTTCAATATTTAAAACTTTTCAAAAAATTGTGAACAGAAGCAGAAATAACGAAGTAACACGATATTTTTGTATATGCACAGCATTTACCGTGTTGTCCGCCAGTAATATTCTTTGTTCACCTAATAATGCTGCAACAATACAGGTTGTAACCTCTGGTGTAATCCTGAAAAGAAGAGCACATAAGAACCCGAAATAATAAGCATTGAAAAGTAATGGCCCATTCTACTAACCGCTCTATAACTTGAGAGCATCCTGTCCTTCCGAGAATAGTCCCTTGGTTGAAGATTTCTATTTTGATAGGCCATCCGGTGGCGCACTTCTCGACGATAACAAGACTTGCTCCTTAAGAAAAACATTACAAGAATATAACATACCACAAATGCCAAAACGCCACCAAAAATAAAAGTGCAAAGAACCAGATAATGCTTGAAAATAGGAACATTCTCAAACTTACCTCTATTTTGTGGATAGCTGTGCTGAACGATAGATGACAAGAAACTGGTCAGTTGCGCCCGACTTCTTCCTATATACTTTAAAATAGTCCTAGCCAAATCTAAGTAGAATACTGCATTCCGAATTGGAGAGATAACCACCAGAACAGCTGGGTAGGCACCATCTTCTAAAAAAAAGGAAAATCAAACAATTTTATCGAAAATATCTGACACTTTCACTGTCACCTACTGTTGTCGTCCCACGTTGGCAGGAATTTGTGACAGTACGCATTTTTTCGGGCTCCGCTGTGATCCGTCAGAGCTAGTACAAATTCCTCCCTTGCCCACGTTTTCCGCTGAGCGCGTGAGTGGTCAGGAAAGAATAATTCAGCTGGTACGTGTTCACCTAGAATTTTAAAAAATCGTTGGAATAACTATCCAAACACAATTTCTACTGAGGAATTTCTGCGCTTTAATGAAAATGTTTCTCAGGAAAGTGTTAAAAATCACACCCTTTGAGGAGAAAATATTCTGCTGCAAACTACGGCTTGATTTTAAGAAGTATAGGACCTTCTTTATTAGACAACAGAAAGAAATATCTGTGAGAACACTATAATAGGACAAGAATGGCATAAAGTTTTGAGAAAACTGTACTAATATACCGCAAATGCGGCATAAAAGCGAAGAACAGCGATACGTGCATTTTCAAAAAAAAGCATTGTTAAGCCAGATCTTCAAATATTCGAGGTACCAGCAAAGCTTTTCTGTTATGTTTTAGAATAAACAGTGTAGATGTCCAGGAAAAAACACTTGAAAATCTCAAAGTTGAAACATCAGCAGCATCGCCTTTTTTGTTAACTGTACCTTTAGATAATGTAAAGGATTAAGACAATTTGTAGAAGAAAAGAAAGCTGAAGCACAATAAAGCATAATAAGAGGCTTTGGCTTACTACACTACTAATGTAAGTTTACATGTGTAAAAGAAAAGAATAAAACTGGATGGAGAACATTAGACTGTATTAAGCTGTCTAAAAAGGATTAATTTTCCTTATAAAAGACTCAAATAGTTTTTATAAAGTGCACAGGAAGACGGCATCTTTTGAAAAATCCTCCGCAACAAAACCAAGTAGAGCTAATCACGAGAATTCTCATCAGACCAGGATCGAAACCTAGAGGTTGTCACATCTAATCTAGGTGCAACTCCACCACATCCTTTTTTAAGAAATCATCTAATCCTTGGATAGAATAACTGACTAAACAATTCATTCACCTTAGATCTACTTGTTTATTTTTTACGGTATATCGTGGCATTACTGGCTTTACAAAGCATTGCTGCTAATATACTGGTAGCTTAGTTCCGAATATGTCAATATGTGCCTTTTTATCTATTAACTAACTCTGCAAATTAATGTGGAAGATTCAGTAGTTTATGTTAGTTTATGTTGTTCATGATTTGCTTTAGTATGTTTATGTTAATTCAATCAGTTTGTGTTTTTTATTGGCACACCTTCGCGGTGTATTAGATAAAGATAAAGATAAAGAATAAGAAACTCCAAGCCTATCCGCACATTCTTAACAGCACATCTCACTGTCATCAATTGCCTATGCTGTCTTCATACTCTGTGAAGGTTGCGAGCAGCGAAACGCTAACTTTGAGAATTGCTGACGGTGCAACTTAGAACAACGCCATGATTTTCCTTTATAATAATGAACGGTGAATAAATAGAAAACCAAGAACACGGAAATACAGATGGATATCTTGCCTTCGCAGAAAGGCTCATACTCGACATCTGCAGTAGTTTCCTTGAAAGAAGTAGCTTCATAGTCTAGAGTGCTAAAGCATCGTCTGGACAGCAAATGCCGTCCTCATTAGCAAAGATGCCAGTCATAACAATAAAATCCATAAATTAACGAATACCGCTAATACAAAAGTCGTGGATGCTTCTGGTTGCTAAATTCTATGTTGCACTACATGTAGTCTTGAGAATGAGGGTGTGGCACGCATACATTCGTTTAGAAGTACTCCACAAGTACAACTGCTGATAAAGAAATATAGGCTCTTGGCTAAAACTTTGGTTTATCATTTTAAAATTATGTTTCTATGAATACTTAAAGATAAGCACTAAACAACGAAGGCCGATGCATAGCACTAACCGTTTTTCTCCTCTGGAAACCTGTACGTGATGGTCGGCTTCCTTTTGCCCTCCGCACAGCCATTCGTGGTCCTTCGAAAAGAAAAGAAGTGAGCAGCTGACAGCATATCTATTGCTAGTTCACTCACTCAAGAGAAACTATGAGGACGGATTCGAAGAGCTGCGGCGAAGTGCCGCACATGGCGGCCATGTACTTGTCTCGTTCTTCCAATGTTCGGCGACGATAGTGTCTTGCGCGAGCTGTTTGTTTTTGAAGAGACTTTGTAACTATCTGAAATAAATAAATATGAATCTTCCGTGGAATCCACTCTACTCACAAAGGAAGGCGTTAAAGTGATGTCCATGTCTAGAAATGAGACGTATATCAGTGAAAAACTTAGGATCGGAGTATATACAAAAGGTGTATGCGGAGCTTTCAATTTGATTTCATTCGATAGATAATGCCCCTACCCAAACTAATGTTTTCGCTCCGTCATTGGACAATAGTGACGGTGTGCGTTCGATAGGGATCGATCGGTCATCGTCGGCGAGCAGTACGCATTCAGCACAATAGGTAGTCATCGATGATAATGGAATAAAAGCGTCACTATTGTTAACATGCAAGTGGTGTAGCACGGGAGATGAAAGGTATGTGTACTTGTAACTGGTAACTTTGAATGGCATTTTCTACTAAATAGAATCAAATTGAAAGGTCCGCATATGCATTTCGTATACTCCTGGACATGGAGATCGCTTTAATCTTTTCCCTCGTTAGTCACTGACACAGACCTCCTCGTCCGACTCCCTGCTTGAATCTCCAGCTCGCCTTGTTTTTGGAGTACGAGGTTGTGCTCTAAAATAGAGGCAAGTTGAGAGTGTACAGAACAATTTGGATATCGGGTCTAGAGAAGCATTTGCACTGACAACTGTCACATTGGTTTTTTAAAAGTGTGACCTCATCGAGTTAGTCATCCTCACTTATCAGGGGAATATAACAACTGCTCATCTGATAGCGCTGATTTCGATGTTGTTTATTGAACCATTTGGATTTGTACAGAGAACGTTAATGTGATTTCGAAATATCACATTTCGTCTATCAAAAATTTTTCGGTATAGCGGAAACAAAAGGAAGTGTAGTTCGTCCGAATATGTTCAAAAACGACAGTGTGACTCAGAAAATGTTTCGCTTTGAAAAAATAACATGTCTTCATGCTCTGATGACATGATATGGCGAAGAATTAACCACGATCCATTAATAAAGCTGCTTTTCTTATGCGAAAAAAAAACAAAAAAGAGGTTTCGTGTTCATGCTATCCCAAGCAAATTAGGTGAAGTAAACTTGTGTCTGCAAAAGAAGGATGAATCTCAAGCTAAGAAGAGTTAGATTAATTGAATTTTCCAAGTCATTAACGCAAAGCCGCAAAGCTTAGCAAAAAATGGACTTCGAGGAGCAAAAATGCTTGAAATCAGTGTCAAGAATAAGCGCATTGCGACGCGAAATATATGGAACAAAGCTGGAATGAAGCGCTCTCAGAAAGAATTAATTTTGACAATAACAGCTACGGTCGATAAAGTCGTGAGTCATACAGTTCGGAAGAAAAATCGCAGCAGTGCTTGCGCAAAACCTCAGGAAGGTAAACGTTGGCAGAATAGTCTTGCACACGAAAATTGATAAATATTCGCCAAAAACAATGCAAAGAAAAAAAACAGCGGAAAGAAAAGTATGAAACCTGTGCAAAAAATTGCAGGTGAGGGTGCATTTTGGACTTTTACGAATTATTTCTGAAAAGCCACAACCTGCAAAACTGAAGAGGCATAATTTGTCAGGCATATCAGTGTGCAGGAACGAGAAAAGCAAACACTGGTGGGACGAAGATAAGGGTTTCTGTGAGAACAGAATCATACTTCTTACTCAAACTCAAATACAACTAAAGGCTGTGAAGGATCTAGGACAGGCTGTCAACTATTCCAGGAAGCAGCAAAGAACCATTCAAAAAGGTCGGCAGAAAAGTGAAAGTTCAAGCGGAGGACAAAGCGCTCGTTGGCGACGTGTCGTACCGATTGCACAAGGGTGGATGCTAGTGCATACAAAGAGGAAAAACGCCCGCTCCTCTCGTCCTCCATTTAGGATCCGATCGATCAGTTCAAAGCAACGAATAAACTCAAGAAAGCAAGCGAAGTTTGAATAGTGCAAATCGAGAGTGCTATCTGACGAGGGCGACAATACACGACTATTTAGCCGGATATATTAAGACGAGGGTCGCCATCGAAACACGGATACATGGGATCGCTGACGATGTGAGTGATAAATCGTTTAATGGCCGAGGATCGGAGCGTGTTCAAGTCACATATGCACGATAAGCGAATGTGTATGTACATGAAATGGAATTGCCCGATGACACAGGAGAAATAGCCGAGAAGACACTATTATCCAACATCAATGTCTGTTCCTGAACTGTCAATGGCGTTTGATAAGAGCAAGGATTTTTCCAGTGCAGCCCGTCATTTTTCGTGCATTGCTCATGCAGAGCTGGGAGAAGAGAGTCACTGCATTGATTTCTGATAAATGTGACGGTCGAGATTCCTCCCATTACTCTGGTCTGCGGGCTCCACATAAGACAACTTTGAATTATGGCTGAACAAAGAGCGTAGAGCATGAGGCATGTGTTAGTCAGCGCGTACATTGTCCATGTATGCAAAATCAACATCGAGAGCGAAGGAACGCGACAGCTGTTGAAAACGTATGCAGCGCCTCGTTCAACAAGAACAGCACTAACTAGGCGAATTGCAAAAATTAACCCAGAACAGCTCTATAATTCCCCCTGGAAGGCACTTATGAAACGTGTTTTGGTAATTAACTGACTTGATTTGTATGTGACAATTGTATAGCATCTACATCCTAAGCAAAAACTGATACACCACTAGCAAATTCCCGTATGCGCTTTATAATAACTTAGATGATAATAGGTCATGTCCACATAACACGCGCTTTCTGCAGCACAAACTTCCAAGAGAACACAGCTTCACCAAAACTTAACATTTTCGCCCCGCTTGAAGGCAGCATCCACACTCGGGACGCTTCCTGAGTCCTCGACGGATTCTCAAACAGAATAGAGGACGAAACTTTAAAAATTGAGTGAGGTATTCAAATTTCTCGGATCAAAAATCATTCCTGATCAAGAAATCCGTGAAACAGCCGGGCCAATATGTTTCAGTATATCACATGGAGCCAACAACTATGCATAAGAAGACCTGAGAAGCAACGGGTAAGAATGAAGCGAAAGGAGGAAGCTCCGTAACAAGCACTGCGCCAAGTTCGACGGCGTAGAAGTTGATTTTCGCTGTGAAAAGCCACATACCGAAAAAATATTGATTGATTAATAAACTGTAAACTGTGAACTATACTATGCTCAGTGCAAAGTGTGGGTATTTTTGTACTAATTGCGAGTAGATGCGTGCACCGGTGATTTTTTTTTTAGCATTATGTAGCACAAAAAAAAACGTTGGACGAAAATTAGGTTTGCTGGCATTACAGAGCAAATGCTTCCTCCTTTTCTCGACCACTGCCACGCCATTTCACTTAACTTTTTTTCTTTTTAATTAAAGTCACCAGCGACATTCGGGCAGTAGCAAAAATCGAAGAATATTGGAACAAGAAAGATCTTTTAAAACAGCTTCTATCTTTCTTTCGGAAACGACTTCCAGAACATATGATGGGTACTAATAGCATGTCATAACTCTACATAAAGTCGTAAGAATCAGGATTTAAGCTGGGATAACCTTTTCAACATAGTTATAAAACTTTCACGTTTTTCTGCCGGAACCTATGCATGACAAACAGTATGGAGAAATCGACGCAGATTACAATGAAGTTTTTGAAAACAGTTTTACTTGCACTTTGCGCATAAGCTTAATACTAAATCGCTGTACAGCTTGTAGCCTTCTAACCTTCTTTAGCAGGTTGAAGATAAAGTATTATAAACTGAGAAAACAGCTAGCCATTTGTACACTGATTAACTCTTAGACCAGGGCTTCAGCCTATGTACTTTTTTGTACTTTCTCGAAAGTCCTCTCATTAATAGAGGCTTTTGAAGGAAGCCCCTTCTAAGCATTGAGGCAAATATGGTGGTCATCAAAACAGTTGCGATCTCTATAACTTACTAACTTATTAGTAGCTTCGAATTGTTGAACCTCATGTTTCCTAGAAATATGATAGTAGGGGTAAACGGTCCAGAACTAGCCGCTTTCCGTCATGCTGTGAGCAATGAAAAGAGTAAAATATTATAAGCGAAGATGGGTCATGGCTGCTTTTTCGATAGACTTTCCTATTTGAGTGATGAGAGCTGCCCATTTTGTCAAGGAAATTTGATGAATTGAAAAATTTGCAAATAGGAATCCGCATTTATTCAAGTCACGTCAAGCTATCATAGCTATTGGGTTAATGACTGGTAATGTTTTATTAATTTATGCAAAAAGGTGAAAATAAATGTAGAGCTATTTTTAATGAGTCAAAAACAAAGCATGATTACATTTGGAAGATATTCAGGAATAACATAGTTGATAGAAGCTATAAATTCCCTGGACTCGCTATGTTAATTATTATATCTTCCAACTTTTTCGTACGTAAACTGTGCAAGCTTCTACAGATCATTATGCTTCGTAAAGAAGATTGCCGAGAAGAGCTCCATACCGGAAGCAGGGAAGGTCTTCCCGAACACAAAAGCAAGAAGATCTGCGGACAGAACGGAACCAGCTATAACTTTTAAGCAACTTAGTAGTGATATATGCGCTGTTAAAAAAGCTTGCTGCAAGAAGAATTTGAGCCAGGTGTATTTGCGCAAGTTCTGAAAAATTCCGTTACGATTATGTCGTCAATAAACTTCATTCGTTATAATCGGCTGTACAATCAAGTACGAGGCGATCATGGAGAGTGCTGAGTAAAGAAAGCGAGTGTGTGCGCCAGGATTACAACTAGTGTTGGCTCAGGGAGAGGTAGTATTGATACTTTATTTGTAGGCATGTGGCACATGGACAAGTCAAGCTGTTTGTATTACAATGCTAAACTTTTTGTAAGCAAAAAAAAATCTTGCAGAAAACGCATCCTGCAAAAAATTCTGCGAATGTCTAGGTGAGATGTAGTGGGACGTATTTTGATAAAAGACTAACAGCTAAAAAATGGCGATGCAGGTATCTATTCTTGTCCATTAGCAAATAGTTCACGAAGACATCATTAAGGAGCGAACTCAGTTACAAAACTAATAATACAAGACACATATAAATATTGTTACTGATTCACGTGTGTTTGAACACGGGTTGTCGTGGTGCAGAATGTTTAGCCAGCTGCTTTGGTCTTAAATGATCTCTAATACTTTATGCCCAGGGCTGTGACAAAGTCTGACGGCGTGGATTTATGACATACTATGGGTACAGGTATGTAGGAAAGGCAAAGGAATACAAGCATAAGAAAATTTTTACTAAAAGCATGCAACTTTTCACAACTTATAATATTCAGGCGTCTGTACTTTCTCTGGAGAAAAAAAGGCGAAATACCGATGTTGTGATTATCTCTGGCCCATTTCGTGGTAAAAACTTCCCTCTGCTACATTTTTCTGGGTTTGAATTCTTCGGGGCTGCTAGGTCAGATCAGCAGGATCTATACGAGCTTTCGCGAACTGAAACTTTGTGATTTCAGTGTGCTGCTAAAGAAAAACGAGTCGGCAAGCACTGCAAACTATGCTTCTAAGGCCTCATAAGAAACAGATCATTGACCGAGTCTGAAGATAGCGTATGATCGACTTTGCTAAATAGCGACTGGAATGCCGTTTCCAAATATCTCATTCCTATCTGTGATGATTTAT
>KN549200.1:867018-912631 GCA_000797555.1 Oesophagostomum dentatum | reverse complement strand
GGGCCTAAATACACTATTGTAATGAAAGCCGGCACATCTGAATAAATAATAACCATCAACCAATGAAGAATTATGAACAGCTGCACTCTCTATGTCACAGTACGTTGACCTTTACAAAGAGAAACGCGCCTATCTACTCAGCTGCTAAGTTTCACCAAAAGAGTCCGAAAAATTGCCAAAATTTTCCTTGCAGAATGTTACACATGTATCTGTATTCATTAATGTTCCAGGGAGGCTTTAAGCCTTACCGCTCTGTAAAAGAACGGGCCGAAAATGGGCTGAGATAAGCAGATGGCAGCATGGTAAATTTTGAAGGTACGTACGATTCTGCTGCTCCAACTTTTCATGCCACAACTGTTTTTGGAAGGTTATCGATGAGCATTGAGAACAAAGGGAGCTTTATCCCATTTCCACTCTTGCGCTTTCAAAACAATGCCACTTATTGGACATCAGTTGTGGAACTCATCGCTTGAGCTAGCGAAAACTTGCAAAACCTACAAAAACTGCTGCCGAATTTCACCTTCGTATCTTCCGAAATTATAGAAAAAAACGTACATTCAATCACTCGCCGCAAAAACTATCGCGTATCCTAATAACGCAGCAGAATACGGGTCGCAAAGCGTTAATACTACTAGCCTTGAAGTTTTCTACTGCTGTACTGCTCTTCGCTTCAAGCTCATATCATGATGCTATAAACCAACTAGCCTTTCCTGAGCTATTCGCTAACATCCAAAACGTAACATACAATAAGATGCGCTTATGTAAATGCAATATTGCCTTCTTTTCATCTTCAAATATGAACTGAAGCTCAGAGTTTACGTATGAGTTTTAAGCTTCGTTGGAAAAAAACTGCTGAAAGAACGGTTTGTTACTTCTTGAAGTATGGGTTGTCGTGATTTCGCGTCTGCAACTGTGAATGCATCTTTCTACTCGAACACTGCAGAAGCTCTAAGCAGAGTAACCTCCAGGTTTGACTTTCTCTGAACCGCGGCAGAGTTCTCAGTATGTAAATGTTTCTTCTTTTGCTTTTAGGCATAATTGGTAGAAGTCTTTTATTAGAAGTCTTTTCTTTTATTAGGTGGCGTTTCGACGGAGCCGCCTTTTACAAAGCCTGAAACAGGACGAGAGACTGCAACATTGGTAAAAGGCTCCGAGCTAGCAACAAAAGGTCTAAGCTCCTTTAGAGTAGCTCATACCATAAGGTAGCATAATAAAAGACTTATTATTAATGTTGGCTAAAGGCGAAAGAAGAACCATCTATATTCTTAGCAGACTTTTTGGATCCGGTATGTGATAGAGCCAATTTACACTATCGGTACTTAGCCAGTTATACAGTATCAGAAAAAGGATTTTCTCGCAGCGGAAATTGAGTTAAGTTGGTCATTCCACGAAAAATCTCCCAGAACATTTTAAGTTTATCAGTTATGAAATACAAGTGAACTAAGAGTAAAGTGCCAGTGATCAGCTTGTTGCGCAAGCCACGACTGCTCTAACGGTGTTTGCAGAAATTTTCTTCAGAGGATTCGTTCACCCCTCACTCAAGTTGAACTGGATAACTCCATAGTTCTTAATTCTTTAAAAGCTGTAAACTTGTAGTAAAACTTAATCAAAGGAATACTTCTTTCTTCTAGATTTCTTATTTCTTTGTAGATCTTGTTTAAGAATTTCGAAGCCATTCTTGAAACAACATTGATGGGTAGAAATTATCACAGTGTGGTAGTAAAAACGGTCCATATTTGGGAGGTGCTATCATGCTCATGTAGTCTTTTTATAAGGGTATAGATAGTACACCCGTCGACGTATGGGGTACTATTCTTTCCTCTCATTTCCTAAAGAAATAATTCTCTGATTACTGCGGAAGTCCAGGCGAACTCAAGTTCGATCCCTTCAACAGAACAATAGGTAGATAAGCCCCATCTTTTTCTCCGTTTCCCCTTGGGGGAATTTCACGAAGCTTTGCGCCAGACTGAACATTTGCAGACAGACAAACCCGTGCTAAGGGTTTCCTTTAGAGCAGAATTTGCGAATGATGTTCGCATCTGGAAGAAACAAACAAATATGAAAGAAGAACAGAGTTTGCTTTTGTGACAACTCATCGTCAGATCTCTGACAATATGTATTCACTCTCCGCTATATATCTGGATGCACCTATTCCTAGCATTTAATCACTCAACATCTACTTATCAGAGCGAAAAGCTCCTTCCACCTTAAATAATGCGCCACCGTAAGGGAAAATATACTGCTTTGCTTATGCCTCTTCCCAAATCTACAGCGAGCTCATGTCCTCACTGTTTTCATCTTTTCGTATAACAAATTTACAAAGATGTATTATCTCGGTACTGTGTTCATTAACAGTCCACGGAATAGAGCTGCCCCACTTCTCTCGCCCAGCGTAAGAATTTTCGTTGTTCCACAACGGTCTCCGTACAATAACCACATTATCGTTTGGAAAAACGACGCGATGTCGGCAGTGCCATGTTTTTTGCGTCTCTTTCGAGTATCTCGCTTAAAAGAAAGAGAGAACAAATAATATCTACATTACGTTACATTTGCATTTCTTCTTTGTAGTCAGCAGATGATGACCTACCTAGGTGTGATATATATATATATGTGATAAGACATGATATACCTTTCTTGATATATCAGAGCAAATAACTGATACAGGTTTTGCGGCCGTAATCATCTCAAGTCCCCCGATACGCTGTAGGTGATATCACACCTCACTAACTGAGTCCTAAATGGATCGCTGCAGTGTGCCTTCGAGAGATTTTATCACCATGGCTATAAAAATTAACCAATTTCTTGCAAAAATATGTTAGTAAAATGCCGTATTGAATAGGCTAGATTCTTATGATCGCAGCTATACAATTTTCATGATTTTTTGAAATGAAAATGAAGTGAGCTATAAGGATGCGGTACAAAAAACGCAACATCGCCGATATCGCGTCGCTTTTTCCAAGCGACAAGGCAGGAATTGTATTCCCCTTTGCTAATGCCTCTTTGAACTTCCAAATTTTTGCTTCTCCGCGTTTCATATGCCTATCTAGTAATAGACTTTGTTTTGGATTGAAATCAACACATTCTAAGCAGACTATAGCTTCAAAAGAACAAAGTTTCTTCTTGATGAAAAAGCATGCACTATGATTCCTTTCTTTAAAACTGCAAAAGGGTTAGTATCAGATTCCTGCCTTGACTAGTGATCGCACCTCCCTTTATTTAAAAAGCTCTACTAAAATAAACGGAGCCAAGGGCTAACACTGCCTCTGAACGCAATTTTTATATGATCAATTAAGCAGTGTAGACGAGAACAATTCTGCCTACATTTTGCAGAAATCAGGCTTGAATTTTCGTAAACTTTTATAATATCAGCTGCTATTTTTAAAATATCACTGTGCGATGTCAATTGCAGCAGTGCTGGCATGAAAGACTGCTATTTTTACTGATGTTTAAGAAGTCAGTAAACTGCTAAACAAATGCAAAAGTATGCTTTTCAAATCCTCCTGAATTTAAATTCTTATTGATGAGATATTCGAAATCTGCACCAAAGATGAAGGAATGAGTCATCAGGTATGACATGCTGCCCGAATTGAACGAGCTATTCTGGAACAGTAGTCATCGCTCTTCACTGAACTTCTCTCAGGGGTGGCGCGCAGAGAAGCAGACAAAAACTTGTCATGTCCTGTCAACATCTCTGGCACACGTCCTTATTTATCAGACAACTTTAAAATATTGGAATGCGTAAGCACTTAGACGACGATGAACTTCCATCTGCTTTTAGGCGAAATAAGAAGTCTATTCTGCGAATTGTGAAGCAGAGTATGCCGTTGTCCCAACAATGCCCTGTCACGATATCGCCGAGACATTCATCACGCAGCTCGACGGTTTAAAATTCAAGGACAAAACTGCAGCTGTAAACTTAGCTGGCCCAACCTAATAACATCTAAAACCATTCTGATAGTTTAAAAAATATGAAAATATTGCTCATAATTCTAAGTATCATAAAAGTGCGCTGTGGCGCAGTACCGGCCGATAGTTTTTTACTAGTTCAGTTCATATAGAGTGGTTCACAGGGAAGTGAGTGAACTGTCGAGTGAAAGAATACACCCGAACGGAGATTACAGCGAACAAGGTGCTTGAGCGAACAAGGATTTAATGGGTAAAGATAACCGAGTATACGATTGATGTCTGTTCCCCGAAGGCCGCGCGCCCACCTATATAAGCACTGCGAAAAGAGGCATAGTGTACCACCATGAACACATTATCGCTTCTCTTCTTGCTTTGCGTTGCTGTCGCAGCTGTCCTGTAAGTCTACATTCGAAACGCTTACGAGTCTTTGTTGTTTGCCTTGTATCTTATCCATATCCTTAAATCACATAAATTAGGTGTGCTCCACGAGAAAAAAGACAGGGCCGAACCGTCATTGAAAGGACCGTTATCAACAACTACGGAGGACAAGGATTCAACCGACAACCATGGGGTTATGGTGGAAACCAGTGGGGAGGTTTTAACCGATGGGGAAATCCTGGCCCTGGTTTCGGATTCAACCGAGGTCCATTCGGAGGTAATACAGTTCTCTCAACTTAAGAAAAACTAGGCATTTTTAATGTAGCAGCACATTACCTTTCCTTTTCTACTCTCGAATTTCAGGTCCGCAACCACCAACTGTTGTGAAGACAACGGTCATCAGACAAGGCTAAGCCAACATTTAAAAATTTGTATGATATGAAATTGATTCTCCATCTGCCTCATGTATGAATAAAATTCTATACATTAGTCTCGAACATTGACACTATAACTATATAAACTAGCGCCCATTCTGGAAAACGTTTTCAAACGTTGAGTGAAGAAAGTCAAAGGTGACAATGATGTATAAACGTTTTTTCCATAGGTGTCCTTACTCTATCCGGTTTGCTATGGGACGAAAATTTCTTCACTATTTTCTGATTTGCTCTAAGATTTTCACGTAAATATGAAATAAAATGAACCGAAACACCTATACTGTCAATCACCTGCTCACGCTTTGCCTCATATTCTAGAACATAGTGGTGTATTTTTGAGGCTATATTTGTGCTCACTACTAAGGATTTCAAGTAATATGAAACTGAACCGCTTCGTTGTCACACTGTTTTCTTATGCTCGTTCAGCTCATATATGGAAACTCAAAATTCTGCACAAAGAAACAGCAGGCGCTTCGCTTATTTTCAACATATGAATGAAAACAGTATATAAGTTGTGGCACATGCGACTTCACTAAGCTGCATTCCTCTTGCTAAGGTCACAAAAAACATTGCCTGTGGAGACTGTGTAGGCTACTTTCAACAAACATGCAGGCTACTTTTAATGAATATGCGCGATAGTTCTGTGTAATTCAGAAAACCTACGTTTCTCAAGAGAATGATAAAAGACTTTAAATTTATGCTACAGTATTTATATTATAGTCTCTACAATCTCAGCAACGTCCTGAACTGAATCGGGCTTGATGCAAACAGAAATAAAGGTTTAGCAGGCAGTTTCTTAGATCTAGTATTAAGCTAACGAAAACTAATGTACGTTTGTACCGTTTTCTATGTGGCTACATATAGGAAGCTAATAACCACTCATCAGTAAAAATTCCAGGTTAACCAAAATGTGATGCCAGCTTTCGCTCATGGCTTGCATCTGTAAGTATAATGAACGTCACCTTTTTGGTTCAGACCTCAATGTGACAAACTCCCACCATAAAACCTTTAGCTAGACGATAAAGTTCGTAGACTGATGCCATGATAAATCAAAGAACTTCACGGTCTTGAAAAACGCGTCGTTCTGTCGAGTTCCAGCAAGGCACGTAGAAATCAGACTCGCGGTAGTGATCGCTTCGAGATAGGTGAAGGATGCCGAATGTTACGGCCGCGATTTTTCAAGGACGGCCGAAATGGTATGCCTCGCGCCATACTGTCTTCTAAAGGCAGCGGTGATAATGAAATGACACCGACCGTGCCCCCCAGCCTTCTATAGAAATAGCTAACTGCTCACGGTTACTATTTTATATTTTGTTCGAAATCAGCGAATTTTCGATAACAGAACTTAAACATAAACGTTAATCCTATAAATAAGACAATTCCTACATCAAGGTGTTTATTCTCTTCAGAGAACGTGACTATAGTTGCCTCCCGAAAACTTCGTTTACAGTATTATGCATGCATAGATAACGCGAAGGTCATCCTGGACCTTTGGCGATTTCTTATTTCTTCGCCAATCCCTTTAAAACAATATTCAGCCAACGATAATCTAATGCAATATTACTAATAAATGATTGGGCTCTGCGTTGAAATTTGTGAGTGGAATAAATTTTGAGCAGATAAATTTCATTATGATTTTCTCATTCAAATGCAGGCTGATATGCCAAATACAAAAAAAGTCCGATAGCGCAGCTCTACTGCCCAAGATAATGATAAAAGCGTTCCAGAAGCAGCGTTCGCAGATTCAAGGAAAATTCTGTGTTAAAATTGCCGAGTGCCAAACGGCCATTTTTCATCCACTATGCTAGAGAATGCATTCAGACAAGGCTAGAGTTTCTTAAACCTAGGAGCTCTCAGCTCATTCTTTTACTGTAGTATGATTAAATATGGGGTCTCTGCGTCATTATGAATCTAATAGCTTTTGGATTCATTTTAATAATATAATTTTATGTGGAAATATTCTTGAGTGAAGCTCGCCTATAATATAAGGATCTCTCACTTTTCAAGCAAAGATGGGAAGAACTGCGATGAAGGAGGGAGTAGTAAAGGATGTACTGGGTTTTACATCTATTAGAATGGTGCAAATGAAACTTCCGCAGCTGCAGGGATTACATTTAAAACGCTAGCGAAAATCGTTGAAGGTATTCTTAAAGCGCCTAAGCAAGGGTTCGAAAACTCTCATTTTTTTTCTACAAAAAGCTCAAAATCACGCTCCTATAACACCTACTATGGTAAAACACTCATCTTCTAAAGCATGGTAAAATTTGGGATTTTTTTGGCTATTTTCGTTTTAGAAATCCTATTCCAAAGGCAAGGCTGTGAAAGTGGCTATTTATGGTGCACCAGTATTCCACTAGGTGTTTACTGTCAAACCTGATGATGCACATATTTTCTAAAACAACCCAAGTGGCGATGTAAGACTCGAAATTGGGCTTTGTTTTAAGCTCATATCAATGGTAACTGTTAAGTAATGGTAGAAGCTGGGCGGTCCTGATCGTGTCATTAGTTAGGTAAGGAAGACAACATCGATATGAACACAGAAATTCTGCAGTTTTTCTGGTGCGCGAGCACCCTACTTTAAGCACTCTTTTCGAGGCTCTAAAATTTTAAAGGGAAAACCTGTGCAGGTGAAATAATTTTCGCACATTTGCTAAGGCATCCTCTCTCAATCCATAGTAAAAATGCTGTCTACGTCGCTTCTGCATAAAGATAAAATTCCCCAGAGTTGAGCTTGTTGAAGCAGACTTCTTGGACATTTTCTGTTGTAAAATCCAGGAGTTGGAATTATTGCAAATGTTTTGGCCACTCCTTCGCTAATTCTGCGTATTTATAGATCTTTTGTTCTTTAAATCCTCTATCGAAATTCAAGCATCGTTAACGTTATTTTGCTTTTGAGCCTTTTTAATCAGGTTTTTTTAAAAACGTAAACCTAATCAAAGAAAACCCAAAAGCAAAATAAAGTTAAGGGTGCTTAAATTTTTTTATAGGAGATTCAGCTCTATCTTCACTCATTTCAGTGTTATTAATGCAGAAAACCTTAAAAACGTCTTCCAACCTTTAGAGATTTTCTTGAAAAGAAATTAGCGCGAACTCAAAATATGTCGATCAAGCAAATTCTGTCTTACTTCTGTCTCGGCATGGACTTCAGTGAAGAGTGTTTCCGAAAAAAATGTTTTAAAAAGCGGTAAACTTGTCCTTTCCAATTTTGAAAATAGTTGCATTCCGTAGCGGTAGTAAACGAAAGATATCGATCACGTAAAAATATAATATACAAAATCTTTAAAAATTTCCGGAACTTGTGGTTAGTACACGCAGGCTTTCAGAAAGAGTTGTGTTCAGTACGACAAGGAACCTAAAAATGATTTTATCTTTCTTCAATTTTTTTCTCATTTTCTCTTTTCAAGAAGAAAGCAATTAGCAATTCGCCTGTTCTAAGAAACAAAAATTCTCAAAGTTATGTTTTCATATTCAATTTTTCGTTTACGCTTAATAAGCGAAATAAAAAAGAATTCAGATAGTACCTAGAGGAAATCCTGGAGGCAGAGTAGAGTAGGTTGTTTTATTGTGCAAACGAAACCCCTTCCGAAACATGTTCCAGGTAAACCTGATCGACGAACACACTTGCGCGCACAAACGCAACTCAGCAGTATGGTGTCACAGCACAGAAAAGTTATCATATTCGTAATCATTTACAAGTAAACCAGTAACGCAAGTTAGGGAAATTCAGCGGTCTCGATTCTCGCGGCAGTCATAATTTAACTCATAACAATGACATCATTGTTTAAAAGAAAAGAGAGTTACTTTGAATTCGGCCAACCGATACAAGAGCGAATGTTCAGTAAGACGAAATAATAAAATGCTTGAACAAAAAAGTTAACAGATTCAGTAAATTTGTGCATTGATATGCTTAGCATAAAAGCAAAAAAACCGCCAGCATGGTGATTCGGAAACAAAGCTACAGCACTACGGCTATAAAGCCCAAAATAGTTAAAGCTTGAAAAAAGATAAAATTCGAATAGAACTACAAATGCCGCTTTCAAAGCTCGTGTGAAGGTTATGCGCGTAGCTGTAAGTATCACAAAGTGTAGTAGAGAAAACTAAAACGTGTTTTGAGTACGCGAAAGACTAAAAAATGGGCCTAGGGAATGCTGTGCTAAAACTCGAAAGATTCCACTTAACGGTCGTTTCTGAGAGGAACAACATATCCAGAAAATACATAGAGTGCATCTGTGTAGTTCTTCGGACGAGTTATCTGCATATCTTAATGCGTTCTTATTAATACTGAAGTTCATTTATGTCAGCTGACACAAGAATTTAGAGATATTTTTGACGATTAGCCTGCTTATTTACCTACAGCTTAAGAACCGAAAATGAACTCCAAACATATCTTGAATCTGAATGCTGCCTTTAAACAGGTGTGCTAAAAAGACGTGAGATGAACTCCTTACGACTCGAAAGTGAATTTATTGCAATTTCACGTGAAAGAGTGGATAAAAAACTCGTCGCTAAAATAAAGTATGACGATCGAAGTGCAGTTGCTGATTAGAATCTACAACAGTGGACCTGCTGATCTGTCTCGTTCTAAAGCTATGTACGTTTCAAAGGAGCATGAGTGGGTGGAGTTCTGAGAAGAACTGAGTTAAACCAGCAGAGGAATGCGATAGTGGTGAGGCAGTGCAAGCTAGTCTGAACTCATGGTATAATACCAAATCCAACGAGAATTTGGAAGAAAAACAAATTGAAAATTTCATTAAAATGTCATACGGTCTTTGTTCATTTCCCTCATAATCTGAAAGGCAGAAAAAAGCCATTAGAATTCGCAGAGGTGAAACAAGCTGAAATACGTACGCAAAGTGTTGCCGGTTCCATTATTTGTGCTGTTGATCTACGATGTTATAAAGCGCCCTTAAGCTAGATTTTGTTTGTTAGAATGAGTTTATTAGAGTTCTTCGTTAAAGTTTGTTAACTCTAATGAAAATTCAACGGTATCTGCAAAAAAATGAGCAGAAAATTTCCTACCAACAGTACTTTCCATGAAATGAAATCTCGGATTCTGAGCCCTTCTCAAGCATGAAAGTTTTCATTGTTATGCCTTAGCTGATCAAAAGACTTTTCATAATCGGCTAGAACAGGAAACATTAGAGATTGCACAATGTTTACATCCTATCTAGTTTACCCGCAGCTGTTTACCTTGTTAGAGCTTTGTATACGAGCTCACACTCATGATCAGTGATAAAGTACAACCAAATGACTTTACATCAAAAGTAACAGGTTCTGCAGAAGAATATCTTTCAAAACAATTAATTTCTGCCATTCCTTTCTCGCTCAACCCAAACACCTACAAAATTGCCCATTGTAGACTGAGCCTCCACGTAACAAGGATTTCTTTATATCTTTTTACACGAGCGCACTGTCTTCCTTTTCTTCTTTCTTATTCGTTGATTAGAACATGTATTCTTTAATAAGGTAAACGCAATATTAAGGCACATAACATTCCCAAACGAAGCTGAACCTGCAACAGGAACAAGAAGCACGGAGGAACTCTTTTTACAAGAAAAATCAGGCCTAGAAATTCAGCGAACACGAGATCAGCGGATTCGCTGGGGTAGCGCATTTCGCAAAATGGCTTCAATGATAAGGGTGTTGGATCAATACTAAACTTCAAAATAGTTTTTTTTATATCTCTGTTCCAGTTCCTTCTCCTGTGATCGCCTTTTTCTTAGCCATAATTCAGCGATGACAAACATTGGGCGAACCCAGACGCGCTATTTAAGGACTTCTGTTCTCGAAACGTCAGACCACTCCTACCACACAATGAAACTTCTCGCAGCTCTTCTGATTCTGGTCGCATGCATTGCGGCCATTGTTAGGTAAGTATTCCTAACTATTCTTAGTCTCTTATGACCTGAATCTTCCGTACCAGTGTATGCATGGAGATGGTACCTTAGCACGCATTGTCTCTTTCCCTAAGAAGGGTTACACAGTCATCCACGGATGTCTATCTATGTATGGCGATGCGCAAATCTCGATGAGTTCTATCACTTTCTCATAAACAGACACTCATAGCGGAGTGGCGTAGGAAGTAGCGGCTCTTGGTCACCGAAACGGACAGCAAATGTTACTGTCGTTATGATGCTTAGTCTACTATATGTTTACTCATAGTTAGCAATGCTCGTGTGTTTTTAGACGCTTGTGTAGCTATGATCCTTTGATATAGCGAATTTTGACAATTTTGGAAGACCGCTATTACGGCTATTCGGTTTGAATTCGAACTGTAAACTTATAAGCTCAGGCATTAAGGAGATACAAGTGGCTTTTTAAAAAAATTTTAGATTTCTTATTATTCTATTATTCTTAAACAGTGAAAAATAGTCGAAAAATACCTGCGAATCTTTAAAGATTTTCACAATCTGCTATCCTAAGCAAAGCGCAGCAAAGGAATGCACCATATGCCAACTAATTTCGATTAACCGTTGCTAAAGTCTTCAGTTGCAGGCAGTAAAGCGAGACTCGCCTAGAAATTAATCATCGCTGGTAAAAAATAGGTCCTGCGATGAAGTCAGCATGTCAACACTCTAAAAATGCTATCAGTTAGTGATCATTTCTCCCTTTAAATAACTAGCTCAAAGATTTCTTTGAATAGCCAAGGAGAAACATCGAGACGTGTTTGTTCTAGAAAAAATGTTTGCAGTTCAACTCCCGTAAGAGACGGTTCGACTCTCATAAGAGAAAAACGGCAGTATGGATATGGGCCTTATGGTCCAGGAGGCTACTACGGTGGCGCTTATGGACGTTATGGCCCTGGATACCCCCGAAGACGAGGACCCACAGTGATTCAGAAGACTGTTGTTATCAGGCCTGGATAATATTCATTTATGCTCTAAACCACGACTATGCTAATTTGCTGTATGTTGTGTATAAATTGTATCCAATACGAAATCTTAACAGATGGAATGTTCGACTTTCGATGAACCCCGGCATAGGTTAGCATTGGTTAGCTGGTGGTTAGCCTGAGAAAGATTAGTACACAGAACTTATTGGCTAATTTTTCGGCAAGATTCGCCCATTTCAGGCTACGAAGAAGGCGATTATGCCGAAATCTTAATATTCAACTAATCGCAAAAGCAGACAATGTGGTGGCGTTATTTGGCACAACTAAGAATGCAAATAGAGAAACTGGGCAACTGTGCATGTATCAAGCAAGACATATAAAGAGTAGTATGAAAAATCCAATCAAGCATGTTATATAGGGTGCAGCAGGAAACGTGATGACTTTAAAAATATGTCGTTAGCTTCATTCTAGCTCAGATTTGTTTGTAGAAATTCGTTTTGACAAGAGAAATGTTCACAGTTGGTAACAGTATGTTTTAGAAGTTGCTTTGGGGTAAAATACTGCGATGGTCACTCATTTTCATGCGCGCACTCCTGGTCTCTACTGAGTCCCAAAAATAGAACTATCTACGGCGCTCCGAGACTGTTCTTGTAATATCAGCATTCTCTAATGAAAACGCGTTTGCGTTAGGTTAAAAACATCTAAGTCTGTTCAATATAAGTCCCCTTTAGGATAGTTCGCAACCACGGAATAACGCTGCCATTCGACCGCGGATTTCACAAACATTACGTTTTCTTTTGACCACGACAACCAGTACGAGAGTAGCATGGTTAAGAAAAATCGGAATTTTGCTGTTATATGTACATCACATAACGATTTGCTGTAAAAGAACCAATCAAGTTGTGTTAGAACTTTCGCAGCCACAAATATGCACCTTCTTTTTGGCCCAGTAATCAGCATAGGGCTTAAAATATGATAAATATTAAGAGACTATGCAATCAACTTGCTGTGTTTGCTACATAGAATACTGAACAGAGACATGATAGATTTTCCAGCAGGAAGGAGTGCTTTCAATTCAGGTTTTAATACCTCATAGAGTAATAATGATAAAGCGGGATATGCCTACGAAATAAACACAGAAACTATGCCACGTGGAGCTGATGTTTTAAAAGAAATCAACCGAATGTTTGTTTCTCACAGCTTTAAAGGCACAGTCTCACCCGAAAGCGTTGAAGAGATTTTGACTTATTCAAGTTCCACAGAGGGTGCTGATCACAGTGATATACATATCCGGCGACGAAACTGCCAGAAATCTTGCTTTCCAAAAGATTGAAATGTTAAAATTAGTATTCGGCGAGGGCGGAGCGCTCTCATTTGCTCTCATGTTCTCAAAACTCGGTCGAGTCATGCTGCAGTTTGCGCCTACAGCGCAGTGATTTTGACATCCGAGGCTGATCGAAGCATGTATGTCAAAATGCGAAATCTAGTTCTAATTGCGCTTTGATCAGAATTTCCTTGAAAACTCTTATTGGAATGTGCTTCTTATTGGAATGTGCTTCCTGACAGTGACATGCTGATACACTATCTCGTTGTTCATAGGGCCTTCGAAGAGTATGGAAAAGGATTAGATCCTTCGGCAGGGAAACTCGTCCGAACCGGTTTGATCTTAGGATTCCAAAACATGATTTTTGGCCAATTTACCGAATAATATGCATACCACTCAGCGCATCGTGAGAGAGCAGAATCTGCTGTTACCTCAGACATGAAACTGAGGTGAGACTGTGCCTTTAAGATCAGATATTCGCAATGTGATGAGACGCGATTTTGGGACAGAAAATGTGGAACTTTTCCAGAGAAGAAAGTAGAGAAATCCTTTCAAAGCGAAAAGTGGGAGTGCGGAGAAGGGAGTCGAAGAAAACCAGGTTAAGATAATATCTCCCGAAGAATTCATTCTAGAAGGGCTTCGTTCATGCAAAAAAAATTAACAGCCTTAACTAGTTTCCTTACTATATCATTTTAGGTGCTTCTACTTCTGATGCAGGTATGACTCTCATACAGATGCTTTTAAGCACATAGTTAACTTGTAGAAGTTTTCCGAGCAGGCATCACTTCTCTCTTTCCTGCTTTCCACCATAAGATGCCTTCGGCTGCAATACGAAAAAAAGCGAAGTGTTTAAATTTTGGATGTTCTTACCAATATTAGAACAATAGCTTGAGTTTTTAAGTTATTTTTTGATCGGACTATTTCCTACTTTTCGTCAACATCATTAGCAGTGAAAAATATTTCGCCTACAGCAGCAACAACTTAGAATAATCGATAACCTCTCATGCTCTATTTGCCATCAAAACAACCTTTATTATGCATATTTTTGATCCAAGGCAATCCCCTCCAGTATTAAAAACCTAAGACTCACTCTATAATTCTTTTAAAGATAAAGGCGCATAAATGATTCGACAGATATGTACTTCTTAGCAATGCGGTGGGATATTAGAGCGAGGTTTTAGACAGAGTCTAACCGCACCAGTGTCTAAAGCCTGCCAGTATCCAGTGCACATATTCAGGGATATTAGTGATGGGAGCTGACGTCTGATCCTCTCGTCACACCTTTTCTCTCGCGGCCAATCGATGTTACCTACCCGTCATATTTCGAAAAGGGCAACGGGAAGCTTCTTAACGGAAGATAGGATAAACGTGGATAGATTTCCAGTTCTGAGGACGTTGCCACCCAGAAGGTTCATAAAATTATCCAAGCAGACTTGGAGAATAAGTAGAGAAGTTCGTTTTCTTTGTGGTCCACTAATGTGACAATTCGTCTACGCCGATAGTTCCGCAACTTTTTAAACAGCATGCACGCAATTTTCTGGAAACAAAACGTATCTCCGAACAGAGCTAGGTGAGCGCTATCAGCTATGGTAAGAGTTACAAAGGAGAAATATTTTGAAAATTTTGGCCAGTGGCTGCCTTTATGACCATTTTAGAGCAAGTACACCAGCTGCGCTCATGTCAAGTAGTGAATATCCGAGATTTTTTACTGAAATTTTCACATACTGCTAAGGTCTCTCACCGCAGTAGAAAATCGGGTTTCTGTTCCTTTAAATTTGTATAAGTTTCACAGCAAATTACGAGCGGAACTCTTAAACTCTCTTCTTTGGGGGCGCAGTCAAACGAAATATTCAAAAGAGATCTTAACGTTTGAACTTGCACTTATTTATACAACTATCCAGATACTCTTGATTTATTTTCATTTCTTTCCATTTAAAAGAAAGAATTCCGCAGGGTAAGCTGCCGCACTCCACTTTTTGGCAGGCATACCCTCTATATTACTGTCTCGCAAATGCACACCGCTGTAGTATAAAAGCTTATAGCAAGCGAATCCTCAATTTACCTCTTTAAGAAAAACCAAAAAGCTAGGTAAGATAATCAAGCTTTAGACCAGATTTACTCTGAATAAGAATGCAGATTAAAAGGTAAAAAGAAGCGCTTTGCTTTTACTAGTTATACCGACTGATTCATAAAAGTAGAGCCAAAATTTTTATTAACAAAAACTCGTCGTATTCGAAATTAGTCTGCTCCTAGACATACTTTTTTCCTTGGGAAAAATTCTGTCGTTAAGATTTTTCCATTCAAATGTTGCTATTGCTAAATGAAATGAGGAAATATGTCAGACGAAAAAAGGAAGTTTAAAAACAGATATGATTCTCATCGCCTAATATACTATTTAAGTTTCCGTAGGTTCCAACCAGCAGTTTTCAAAAAGTTGATTGATTAAGCCTATGAAAGCAGTTTCTGCGAATTATCAATATACATAAAGGCTCAGCATTTTATCCTTAAAGGTTTAAACCACAGCTATACAGCCTGATTTTTAACTTTATTTACGATTAAATATTAAGAGAACAAACGTTTTCGGGCAAAGGAATGAACTCAGAAGGGAATGCAACTCTGGGTGATGTCCTTCAAGCTTCGCTGTTTTACTCACCTTATTTGATAAATGACAAAAGATCTGTAACGCTTTTGTCTCTACGGTGCAGCAGTGTGGCTCTTTACAGCTAAAGGCAGTGTGAATATCTGTCACTCGACTCATCTACTTTCTTATAACCTGGCGAAAGTGTTTTTGATTAATTTTCCCACGGAAAAAGTGCTACTTGCCGATGGAATGTGGAAGCGCCAGCACCAGAGAATCTATTTTTCTAATGTGTTGCACTTTTACGACAACAAAAGGTCAGGTCAGTTTCTTGGGGTCATGTATGGCGAATTCAGTTCGGCAAACTTTATCTGTCTCTTTTTTCCAGAACGATATTATGTCACGTATATCATGTCATGTAGTGACCTAGCTGAATCGGACAATTCGAATGAAAGCATTATTCGTGCGCTGATTCCACGGTCACTTAAGAAGGCGAGGAAGAATCGCCCAAGGAAGTCGAAGTTCGCAGGCCGGTTCTTTGTTCTCTACAAACGACCTTCTACGGTCACGCTCGCCGAACATCGTAGGTAACTCATTATATAAAAGCGACAATTCGCAACAATCCATCAGTTCTTGCACACTATCGCTTGCTGATTCACAATGAAATACACTCAGGTCATCGTTTTACTAGTCGCCATAATGGCCGTGGTAGCTGCCTCACCGTAAGTTTTCCGATTTTAAAACAAGAATTTCATTATTTGAAACTGTGCACTTCAGACTTGAAAATACTCGAGTCAAGAGACAGTGGGGAATGCCATGGGGAGGCTACGGAGGAATGCCCTACGGCGGTTTCCACCATTACGGCTACGGCTACGGTGGCTACGGTCACCGCTGGAGACGACCGTACGTACAAAAGACCGTGGTCGTCCACCACTACGGTCCATGGCGATCGTAACGTACCAAAACCTCATTCCTAGTGCTGTATCCTATCGAATTTCTTTACGATTTGTTGACCATGTTCGGGCATTCCGTCATATTGTACTATTTTACTTGTATATATCTTCTGAAGTCATAAATACTTCCCAGCTCAATCTATTTTTCTTACACGACGCAGCTTCATGGATGCTACCGTAGCAGAGTTAACGCTATCAAAAAGGAGAATCTTTTCGACCAAGGACGTTCCTTTATCAAATCGAGAATACAGATGAAAACGCGAGCAAAATGTCTCTCAACAAAACTGACCTCCACCTGTGCGTCCTTGAAGGTATGCATAAACGTGCGTTTCGGCTTTTGAGGAGGGTGTGAAGTTCTAAAGAACTTACACTAAGAATTTGTTAAAAATTAGAAGACGAAAACTTACTGTGGTAGGGAGCTTGTTGAAGTGGGCCGAACTCGTCTAAGAGTGGACGATTTGACCTAGAATTTTTTTACTCTTCAGAACTTATTGTGTAAAGTCTCGTAGGTTTAAAAATAGATTCAACTCCAGCTAACATACTGAGCCGCTGCATAGATATGTGCGGCTGACAGAGGAACTAGCCAATATACGGAAGAAAACGCGAGTGTATGCGAATGATTTTTTCGAGATTTCAAATAATTCGAAATTTTATCCACTTTAATACTTGAATCATTTGCGAAAATTAACAAATCTGATTGCTCAAGTGTTCCATTAATCCAAAAAGAGGGAAAATTCGACTATTCAATATTCATATGATTTAAAAAAAACTAATGGAGTATTCGAATATTCGATAAAATTAATTCGAATACCAATTTATACTTCTCACCGAAAATTACTGCATACGTCACTTAAAATTACTTCTTCATCTATCTTCGGATTCTTTATCTTACTTATCCATTAGCTACAGCAAATATTTCAACGGAAATCAAACTTCAAACCAAAGAAGAAAGCATATTTCACGATTTCCCTTCAAGCAGACCATACATATTTATTTCCCTTTTGTGGTAAAGAGATCTTTTCACTAGTTGTACAGCGTTGAAATTATTCCATATTTTAGCGACAGAATCTCGGCCAAAATTCCATGCATTTGTATACCACTGCATTGCACGGATTTTGCATTTTCGCATTTTGGCATACTTTGATCGCAAGATTACACACATGCGAGCTATCTACGATGGAGACTTCGCCGGATAAGCTTCTTAGTTTTTTTTTCAAAGGAAGGCGGAGAATCCCATCAACGAGATAAGCAGGACTAGCCATACTGGGTTTTCGGGCCATGCACTTCTTCTTTCAAAAAAAAATCGTTATTAGAACCGCTTTAGTCTTCATACTTGCGTTTCCTTCAGCTAATTTATCAGCAAAGCTAGAATGGAAAGTACTAGAGGAAGATTTGAAGTTCCATCTCTTTTCTTCAGCTCATTAGAAAAAGGCGCAGATGAGATCCGTTTTTGGTCTATTGGACCATCCAGGCTTCTATAAAGGTAATAAAATCAAAGGTATAACGACAGTCCTAGCAAAGGAAGGCCGGATACGTATCAACTTATATTACATCTAATCAGCAACTAAGCTTAGGATGGAAAGTTGATCGAGGCAAAAAAGAGTTTACGGACCTGCCTCTAAAAAGAGGAAGAATGGCAAAAACAAAAGTAGGGCGGACTAATACTAGGCAACAATAAAATGGACGTGTTATGACCATGACTCAGTTCTGCCAGATTTGCATATTTTTCCAAACCAGATGGGGTGGGCTTAAAATTATGCCGTCACAACTTTTACTCGTCTCTGATATTCAAATCCGCCAGTCAGAAACAGGAATAAGCTATACACCTCTATAGTTTACACCTGTTGCTGGTTCTCCTGTGACTTTAATCGAAAACAAAAGATGACAGAGCAAAAAAACTAGAAGCCTACGGTTCTATGCCAAGAACAGATGCTCCTTTTCCATGTTTTGGAATGCGGAGCATATCACTGATTAAAAAAGCATTTCGCAGCATTGTATAACGCTCAAATACAGCATGGAACAGCATGTAACAAAAGTTTGAATTCATCTTTTTAACTTTGGTGTACTAAGAAAACAGTAGAGTTTTTTTCCGGTACGGAGACATAAAGTGTTAGACCGTTTAGGCAGAGATTATGTTACTGGTCTCCGGTATTTCTGCGCTGAACCAAAACGGTAGTACAGGTATACCACGTAGAACTAGGTTGTAGCAAGAATGTCCAAGATGAGAAAAGGCTGGGAAACCTCCACAATGGAGCGGTCGACTGTCTACTTAGAGTAGATTCGTGAGTTGCTATATAGAACACCCACCAAAATTTCTATAGCTACTCATAGAAAAAAACAACCGAAGAAGATCTTTGCCACAATATCACGTTTTCCAAGCCCAGAACACCTCTTTTAGGAGAGTGTTTTTAACTTTTGGAGGGTGGTAATGCGTTTTTCAACATTTGCGGATCAATTTAGTCAAATATTTGCCTTAAACCTTTGTTAGAGAAAAGTTACTGGGATAGCTAGGCATTGCCTAAAGCCCGCTTATAGTTTCCGATGAGAAATTCTGGCTAATGTTCATTTCTTGTGTTTCTTACATACATACCTTTAGCTTCACAATTAAAGAACGCAGACGAATTTTCTTTTGGCAATGCTAAGCAGGGAAGCAGAGTGACACAGTAATTTACTGGGCTTACTCTTCGACTATTTTGCTTATGTCACAGCCCTAAAAGTAGACACATACTTGAAGTAATCTTCTGAAATGTCCTGTCCCCACAAAAAAAACAATCCAAAACGCATTGCAAGACCGATCAGAGCTCGAAGGTGATCATATGTATTGGTATTATCCGGCCACAAAATATCGAAGTATGGACTATAATACTGAGTAGCTACGAGTACGGGTTGCCGATGATGAAACCCAAAGTGAGATAGTCTATTTTTTAGTCCTAGGTCCGCTCTTTAAGCGTCTATTCGGTATCCGACGAAAAACTTTAGGAAAATATACTGTTCTCGCTTCCAAGGCTCTGAGGAAGGGAGGTTGGTTGAAACTTAATTTTAATAGGCAATTCGGGTAAAATCGGCTACATCTTAGCATTCCAGCAAGAAATTTTCCTGCTCTAAAACAGTAGAATTTTTGCGTAGAGTAAAATACGCGAAATGCCCGCGATAGAGCGATATTCCGTCCACAGGGTCAGAAATATGTTCTCAAGAAGATGGGCCACAGCCTTAAGGCTAACGGTCCATAAAACTTAAGTGCAGTGTCCAAGCAAATTTTCGAAAAAGTGCTACGTGCATTTTTAAAAAAATTGATGAACGCTGATGACAAGCGTTAAAGTGCCGTATATCAAAAGTGCAGAATTTCTGGTTTTCGACAGTGCCGAATTTAGGCCAAGTACGAGTTGTTCGCAGCAGTGCATCGAAGACCAGAAACCCCCTCAAAGCAGCGATTCTGAGGATTTCGACAAAGCTGCTCGAAGATAGAATACTCAGTCGGAATACACAATTCAACAGTTTTTCCAGTTCGTTATATACGTCTACAAGTTATTGCAAGATAAGGAATATTCGAGACATGTAGTTTTCTCTTTTTGTCTCATTAAATCGAGTATTTTCTGTGGCTCAAACAAGCACATTTATGCAGAAGAACAGCTTCATAGCTCTAACGATTTTTATTCATTCTTTATATAAAAATGAAAGAAAACACCTTTGGGAAGATGTTTTCTCCGTTACCTTTCATTTCATCCTGCTATTTGTTTTTGAACTAACGATCTTCAAAGAATTTCTCAAGGAAAAACGCACTTTTGTTCAAAAATTCTAGCGTTACAGTTTCCTTCGTCTTCGTAATAGTAATATGTTCTGCTCATGGAGAGAATAAGAAAAATCTCAACCGAGTTGAGAAGCCGTACAGTCGAAATCTAGAGATGTTCCCAAAACCGTTGGTCTGCCTAAAGAAGAAAGTGGGGAGGGTGTGACGGTTTGTCGAAATAATTCGTGTAATGCTCTTACGGATTATTTCTAGATGGGTAGAGGTTAAACATTTTAACACTGAAATTGCCTAGCGGACAGGCTTATAAGTATGGGCACAAGAAGAATATCGAAACTTTGAGCGGACATCGCACTCAAAGGCAGCACTCACGACCAAAAATGTTTTTTCTAATTGTTGCGTATTTGAAACCTCGCCACGAGTTCCTGAACAACTACAAGAAGAAATCACCCGAAACACGATGTTTTTCCTGAGATATTTGGGCAGAAACTGAAGACCTCTGCTGGACTCCGCCCTTTTCCTTTTTTACCCGTCTTGAATCAAGCATTTGATCTGATTTTGTTTTAGGATTTTTTCCCGGTAGAAATATGGGGCAGGATTGCTTCTATGACCCCATAGTGCTAGGAATCGAAACCAACTGTTTTAAATTCTTAAAAATCTAATTTTATGCTATTGTTGCACAGGGATGAGTGGCATAAAGGTGGGCCAAAATCAGTTCAATAAGGACTGTCGCATAGATATGGTTGGGAAGTGGTCAAAAAAGAGCGCGGAGTTGCGGCCGAGGTCTTCAGTTTCTAGACAAATTTCTCGAAAAATAGTAAATTTTGGGTTGCTTCCTTTTGTATTTGCTCAGGAACTAGCGACGATATTCCAAATATGTGAAAACCAAAAAAACATTTTTGTCTATGAGTGCTTCTTTTAAGAAAAAAAGAAGCTACGTGGAGAAATTACTGAAAAAGGATGTGATTACACGGAATTCTACTAAATGGGCCCTGTGATCGCCTGTCTTACCTTGTCTTATAGACACAGTGTTCCGGATGGCACAGATTTCCTAGGTCTACTTAAAAGACTCTACTTGTTTATATCAACGCTCACAGAGAATAATAAAACAAAGAAATACCTTTACAACTGGCATTTTAAATTTCTGCGGAGAAAAGCGCACTCAAAGAATGCCAGCAAACGCAAACTGATGCAAGCTTATTGTTTATCTCATTAATATATATATATCTTTAAAAAAGACAGCAAAGAGCCGTAAAAGCTACCAGTTTTAGGTTATCATAGTAGAGTTGTAGAATATGAGCTTACATTAACTGTAACAATTAAATTCTTTCCCACATATTTTCTAAGGAAAAAACACAAAGTACAGCAACTGCCTTACCTCTTCTTTGCACAGATGTTCAAAAAACGACATTCGTTCCCGTACAATATGTTGTGGGTCTGTTGAATACATAATCTGTAACGATGTCACATTATTGAGCAAAGAAATTCTATGCCTGAACGGCGGCACACGCCGAGCAGAAAGTTGATACTGCTTCCAAAATTATTGAAAACTCCGAGTGAGAGACGATCTGCACAGAGGAATAGGCGGACGTATACAACAAGATTCACAGCTTTAAGCTTTAAAGAATTGGCTTTCCATTCGGACAGTGTTTACTACCAGTTTATTAAAAATGAGCAAGGTTATTAAGGCGACGTAATTTCCACGAATATAGGGAGGTAACCTTGCGAGACATGATAGGAAGGGACAAACTTAGCTAACTATTCCTCAGAGTTAATGCGCTCTCCGCTAAAAAAAGTCTAGGTTTTATTTATTTATCTATTTATTTGCTTAATTTAATTTATTTATTATATGCCATTAATACGAAAGAACAACTAAGCGCCGGACAAAGATAGAACCTTGGAGAAGACAAACCGAAGCTACACATAATATAAAAAGAAAATAATAGATAAAACAAACTGAACATAAAAGAGCTGGTAGGTGTAACATTTATTATACTGTTCAGAAAGCATCTCGCTTGTTTTAGGCATCATTTCGAGACTTCCCCCAATGTTTTAATTGGAGATTTTCGTAAGGATCACCACATCGCTTAAGAACCGAAGTTCTCCTCTACGATTCCTTTTATGTGATTTGGCACTTGCTTGCAAAAAAAAACTAATGTGACCCGTTTTCAATCCACATCATTGAAAACTAGATGAAATAATAGTAAACAACTACTTGTGGCATAAAATCTATAAATAATGTGGGAATAGAATAATGCAAATCCCCCGTATTATTGTAAAAACATATTGCTAGTGAATGATCCTGTAGCAATTTCTCTGCACATTTTCAAAGGTGCTAGAAAACACCGAAGTGGGGATTGCCCGACGAGAATACCTTCGATCAATAGCGATCGATTAGTGAACTATGGATGACAACGAAGGGATGGGCTACCCGCTGTTCCCAGGCTGATGCCTTCGATGTCGACAACAATCACAGGAGAGCGTTCTTAAATGCCAAATTTTTGGGATTCAGCTACCAGTTTGTCCTTTATTTTGAGGCACCTTCTAAATTACTTTTTGCTGTAAGACCGAAATAAGAGATATGAAGGTGTGACTTTTCTCATTAGCTGATATCTCCCGAATTTTTTGATACCTTGAACGCTTCTTTCTATAGAATGACTAAGACTCATTTGTACAGCTCCTGGAACCAAGAGGAATTTTCTTCCTATAGGCAAAGACGTGCCGACTTTAGAAATACGAAAGGTGATGATACTAATTTTCCAAACTTCGAAAACAACTGTCCAAGGTTTAATGTGGAAAAGACCGCTCGATCTCTTAGCAGCCTGGTAATTTGATCAATTATTTGTCAGTCGTCGTTGATTTGATACATATTAAAGGGAACAGATGTTACTCCTCCTCTGCAATTTCGCAGAGCTAGCAGTACTAGTTAAAAATGTATGTCACAGTTAGTTTAAAAGTTAGTATTAGCTTGGCAACCATGTTTCTGCTTCTTTTGGATGAGACAGCTTTATAAAGATATTCAGAAAAGGTCTTCTTTTTATTAAAGCAACCTAGCATCAATCTTTAAATAGTGTGAGATCATATCAGCTTCAAAAGTGAGTCCAGTGGCGAAAAATCACAGTACGATCAGAAAACGTTCTCCACGATTCTGATTACCAGAATGAAGTGAAGTGCAATATTAAAGAAATGTGAAATGATGAGTTCTCACGACAGTATGTCTTCATGTTTTCCCTGTTCGCTGGTTCAAGTAACTCCAAAATTTACTGCTTGATTACTTGCATGACGATCCAGAGATTTTGAATGTACACCGCAACATTGCCATATCCGCGCAAACTATCCGCACATTAGAAAGATAAAAAAGTTTAACCACTGCGCATCGTGCTGATAAAATGCTTTGCAGTAAAAACATTCTGCAACGACCGTTTACAGTTGAGGACTACCAGCTGAAAAAGATGTTTCGTGTTCTATGGAATGGTGTAACCTTATCTATCTTAAAAGGAATGAAAGTCACTCCGAAGAAATACACTGGGTTGAAATCACCTCGGCGTTGCATCCAAAGGGAAATCTCGGAGTAGCAACAACTACGGTTGATATTTAGCTACTTATTGTTGTCGAGAAACAGTGTCGTACACATGGACATACGTGTACTCATATAGACGCACATAGTCGACGCGAAAAAAAAAAACATGCCCATGATCCGAACGCGTTGCATGTGTGGCGTCCCTCCGAGTCCAGTTATCTCTCAGCTCTGCTTCTTTGCGTCTCCAGCATAGAACACCTGCCTTCCCCTCATGCTCGCCTGCGTCGCGGTCGGCTCGTGGGCATGTATTTTTCGCGTCGACAGTACATATTCGATGGAACACTCAACTTTGGTTTCGAGTAATATTCAGATGGACTGCCAGAAAAAAATTACAGGAAAAAGAAATCGCAGTGGTATGATCAGACATGGAGAGAACACAGAGAAAAATAATTAGCAAAAGTGGAGGAAAACATTTTGGTCCGGTAGTACCGCAGTGCTCCAACACAGTCGCAGAGAAATAAGTGCAAGACTACACCCGCCAAGAAGAGCGAAAGAAGTAGAAGACAAGCCTAGGAAAATCGGAGCAGAAAGAAGGTTCTGAGAGACATACCTAGCAAAGGTTTTTTAAAACAGTTATACATATTACGTAGCACTTTCAAAATGACACCAACAAAGTGTTAACCACAAGGTTATTATGGCATACAACCGAGTCGTAAAGGAGAACTAGCAGAGCAAACGGTGTAGAAACCCAGTTTCCAATATAGTGCTGTTTCAACGGTTATATCCTAAAGGCACTCAAAATAAGGCAAGAAAAAAACAAGCACACTTTTTCAAGTGAAAAACTCCAAGCTTATCAATATCAACCGAAAATTTAGAAGACGTTACGCACTGGAGATTATCTACAATCACTGAGCCAAAACACTGGGAAATACAGCTCTCCCAATGAATAAACTCCCTTTCGACATCGTCCTGGAGTTAGATTTCCAAATCCACTCAACTACTAGGACTGGTGAAAATGCTGCCACATGAACATACAAAAACGGTATATAGTTTCCGCTTTCTCAAAAAAAGTCGTCTCTTAGGTATCAATTTTGTCAATATCGGAGACAATTATAAATAAATATATATAATACTCGTAAGGATCACTAACTGCCCCAATTTTAGAACAGCAAACAGTAATACCACAACAGGAAACAAATGAAATTGATATAAGAAACAGTTTTACCAATTTATACCAAGAATTAAATGCGCGAAATGCAAAGCGTACCTAGAATTAATATGTACGACAGCCCCACATCAATTAATGCGAATGTCCAAAATGCGGAGATTCTTCAAATAACATAGAGGCTCAGAATATGGGATTCAAATAAAATGATCACATAAATTAAAACTGAAAAAGGATATGCAATGGCCTCTAGTTTCAAAAATAAGGAGCGCTATAGAGACAAAACAGTGGACAAAATGTGAAAACAACTCTGCATAAGAAACGCTTGACGAAGTTCGTTTGTTCCAGAATTATGCGCATAGGCGAAATCCCAGTACAGGAAAACTTGAAGCTTAAATACTAATAAAAACAATGAAGACAGGCAATGAGGCAAACTGTATGATACCTTTGTATTTTTGAAAGTGCCTAAAAGCATCTACTAGAAATGATCCATAGAAATGGATTAATCAAGGTGCAAACGTCTTGTCTTGGCATGCAAAACTGCTAACGACAGAGCAGAGTCGTCAGTCGTCAACATATTTAGTATAACCGAAAGAGAAGAAAGAGAAGGAAGGAGTACAACTTTTTATCTGCATTTTCTAACACCATCCACTATATGTCTATCTTTTAGAGCTGAACCTGCCAAAAGCTCACATCTAAACAATAAATGAAGGAGGTATCGCCGAGAGGTTACGACGAACAATCCGTAATGCAAGCCGTAGTGCGACAGTTTAATCAGAGGAGGTTATAGTAAAACGTAACTAAATAACAGTGTTTTCCTCACCGAGGAGTTCGGCAAGAATCCTTTTTCCTCTTCTCCTTTTCTACGTCAACGGACCGCAAAAATGTGCGAATTAAATAGAGTGATAAGAATGCTCAGAAAAGAATTCAGAAAATGAAGTTATAGCCCATATGCATGTTCCGTGCTTTGCTCAAACATAGACAATAGAAGTTTGATGATATGAGAAACTGTTAAACAAAAAATGATAAAAGGGGAAAAGTAGTCACATATGGTCCAAGCGATTATTAACAAAAGTAAAAATGAATTGAAGACATGATCGTCTCTTTTTGCTACGCTCGGTTAACTCCAACTAAATGCCAATATGTCAAATGTGATTATAACCACAACTCATCTAAAATTTTAGCTGTAATGCAGCGGGCAAGAAGTTAATTTGCTCTAAAATTTGGAACATCGAAATAATTTATTGTCAGTAGTAGCTATTCTATTAGGTTGGTGCAAATGTAACTTTCGCAAACGCTACCTCGGGTTTGACGACCCATAACTCCCCTCAGCATAAACTTTACGAGCATTCTTATACATTGCCAGAATCGGCAAATCATGCATAATATGGCCGCTGCTAAAACTTCTGCAAGAGTTGCAACTCTCCAGTTTTACAAAGGAAAATGTTCAAAAAGTCCATTTCGATAAGCTCCACTTTGCGGAATTTTACCTATTCGTGGAAACAATTTTGATAAGCCATTGTACGATGGATTAAGAAGGACTACCTTGGAAAATATATGAGAATTATCTCAGCTGCACATCTTTTCTCCACCAAATTTTAGACCCTGAGAACCAAAAAGTGTGCCAAAAAGCATTGTGCTGGCATACCTCAAAAATCGTGAAATTTTCTAGTTTTCTGACTTTATAGTTTTCACACGGATCCCGAGGTAACTATGCTGTACTTCGTTCGCAACTGTGCTGTGTTCCTTAACTAGTGACACAGTCACGAGCGCCCCGCTTCTACCATTACTTAGCAGTGACCATTGGTACGCGCTCGAAACAGAGCTTAATTTCGAGTCTTATATCTCCGCTCAGATTGTTTAAAGGCAGCGTACGCGAAAAATAGAGGTGTCCATATTTCGGTCTGGAATGTGATCCCGAGCCTTTTCATTACCGAACTCAGCAAAAAACTTCCAAAATTTGACACCTTCTGGGTCAAAAACGACGCCGAAAAGCCTACTTGAACTCAGAATAGGGAACTACAAACTGACCAGAAACAATGAAAACATACGTTTCTTAGTGGTGATACACTGATAGATGCAACGAAATGAAGATGCGACGTTACTGCAGCTGGCTTATTCGTTGATAAGCATCTAGACGTGGTGGATATCACTTGTCAATACCGAGCTAACTCTTCCAACTCCTAGCGAACATAATTTTGTCGCAGACGCAATTTCACAGTGACTGCATCGTTTTTCTCCGTTCTTCTTGTCGCACTGGTGTCAACCACATCCGAACTTCACGTTAAGCTCACGAAAAATATGCCTTTGTTTTACGCGTATGCTGCCTTTAAGAAAATATGATCACCAAAGGTTTGTTGGCAAATACTTTGCAAAACACTATAATACCAATGGTAACTATTTCAACGCTTTCGCCTTTGAAATAGGATTTTTAAAAAGAAAATAGTCGAAAAACTCCGGATTTTGGCGTACTTTGGAAAGTGTGTGTCCTGCCATTATAAGAGCTATAGCAGCGGATTGCAAGTGTTTTGAAGAAGAAAGGAAGAGCTTTCGAACCCTTACTAGAGCTCTCTCCGAATCGTCTTTAACGATTTTCTGCGTCATTTTAGACGCAACCAGTGCAGCTGCGGAAGCTTCATTTGCACCAACCTAATAACGATTATTGTTTATTTACTCTTTCTCACACATTAGAGTACCGTAATACCGCAACTTTTGCATTATTTAACTGAAGCTCATCACTTTTTGTCACGGCTGTTAAATAAACAAATGAGTAAATAACTGGGTAAATACATATGTACAAATACAAGAATAGTTTTGCTACAGCTAGATATAAAATAGAAATAACTAGATAACCTATAGTTCACCAAAGCCAGTCCGTCAGTTTTGTGAGGAAATGCTGGCTGAACTCCTTTGGGAATGAAAAGATGTCGCGTGATAATAATCAAAAGGTTATTTTTTAATGAGAAGAGAATCGCGTTTTGAATTTCAATTTGGTTATTGTGTTCCACCGCACTTTACAGAGCTTGTTGTGAATGGCCAAGACTTTCATACGCATTCCTCCTCACCTTATCTAGCTGCATTTGACTAATATGGTAAAACTGGCTTGTGTTTTGGCCTTACAACTCCTGACAGGGACAGACTGATTAAAAGCAAAAGGTAAAAACCTAAGGAGGAGGAATTCACATAGTAAAAATTCGTCATTGAATGTTCGAAGAAATTACACGTGAAAACAAAGCAAGTAACCCTTGGACCCTTTCAGTATCTATACTGACATATCGTGACATCATAGAAAGCAATATACCATTAGAAGTATCTCTACAAGACTTCAAATGTAATAGTCCCAAATTACAAAAAAACCAAAGCGATATCCGTTATAAAAATCCATACAGATAAGTGTATTTCGCTGGATATAAGTACAGGAAACTACAAGTTAAAGTTAGTTAAAATTTCCTAAACACGTGTATATGTGTATATTTAAGTCGTTCGGTTCATCGCAACTTAGCGGTGTGAAAACACAATTCTGCTGCTTTTTCCGCTTCTCTAAGATCCAGGAAATGGTAGAGAACCGTGACTCCGATCTACGCAAATTACATAGGAGTTTGCGCAATTTTTCGTCTAAGTGAATGAATGAATGATGAGTGAATGAGTGGATTTTTCTCCTAAGTATATGAGCGTTCAGTAAAACGCGTTCTCTTAATATTACAGCTTTTGCACGTACTTCACACGCCCTTCACAGTCTTATCTAATTTCCTCATGCTTTTTATGCTTCCTCCATTTTCTGGTAACTGCTGATGAAAGAGCCCAGTGGTGTCAATAAGGAGACCGCACTTCCAGTCTAATTCAAGCCCCGAAATCGGACAGTGTGAAAAACTACGCCCAGTGCGAAGGGTACTCTCGAGTAATTTTCTTTCCCAAAGTTCTTGTAGTAACAGCAACAGAGGTTTTTTTTAACTCATTAATATATGAGAGCATAGCAAAAAAAAAAGAGAAATGGACTGATATACAGTCGTTATAGTATGTGGAAGCTTTACAAACTTTTTAGAAATCTTTATTATTTTTCAGTCATTACAAGTGGAGAAGTCAAAAAAGAACGGCGTAATAACTTATAGTACATTTGCTGTTAACCTCCTCAACAGAAAAGATAAAATTATTGCTACTCTTTGCTACTGTCGTAGATATATTGTACATGAATGATGTTCGCATGCGAAAGTAAATAATAGGCTAGCACAGCTCCCTCTCGTATGTGTTTATAACTCAAAAGGTACAAACGAACCAACTGATTTGTCAGCACGATGAGCTGGCAATAATATGTCTGCAAAATGAGCAAGGAACATATGAGAAAGGTGTAATGTGACATCGGACGTTTGGAAGAACACTCATATAGCAGCCTCTAATTCAAACTATAGAATAGGAATACTAAAGAGACGTAGGGATTATTACATATTAAAACTGCAACAGTAAAAAAAATCAGCTGAGAAATAAGTACCGAAGTACAGGATGCTAGATTATCCTTCGTCTTCGCAAATAAGGAGATTTGTAAACAAGATCGAGGAGACTGAGAACATCTGAATGGTTGAGGGTCGAGATTCTATGAAGCACACATTCCGCAGATAAAAGATCCATAAAATAAAGCAATTTCAGCTTTCTATAAGCTGTTTCTGAACGAATGACTCGTATAAACTGACGTTGAGGGAATGACTTTCGTTAATACAGCAGATTAAAACATCTGAAACAAATATGGTAAATGAAGGTACAGCTTATTTTTCGTCAGCTTATACATGATCGCTATTTGTGCGAAAGCTGAGCTGAGCTTGAGTGATGGGACGGGAAGCCACTTTAGAGGCGAGGAGTAGGAAATATGGAAGAGTACAGTGCTTTTGCGCAGAACATTCTAGAAGAGAGTAATTTCTGCACTTTTTTCGACAGTTGTGCCATAAAGGAACCACAGTGGTGAGCGGTTTACAATAAAATATCTAAGATAAGTGTGGAAGAACAGAAAAGGATCGCAAATTTTGGAAGCTTTTTATATAGAATGAGGTTGCATGAGTAAAAAGGCTCTTCAAAGTCGAGCTTATCAGTGTGGCTCACTCCGAGCGTCGGACCTTTCGAACATGTACAAAAAAAACTTAGAAGCCGAAACCACCGTGATCTTTCACAATTCTCATCACAACGCTTTTCAACACATATGTCACGTTGTCAAGCTTCTGATCAAGTAGCGAGGGCATTAACAGCTTTCTGAGGAAAAGGCAAAGTGTTTACACCACAGAATTTCGAGTCGTCCATATAAACTGAGCAAACTGCAGAGTCTGCAAGAATAAGTGAGGGATATTAATCCCCTTAGACATTACCAGTGTAGAACATCAAGACAAAGTTGATGTGTAATAGTGGAAGCGGGCTTGCTTCTAAAGATTACTCATAGAACATAAACCACTCGTCTGAACGATACAATAAGGCTTATGCAGTAACTATTTTACAGTAAAAGCTACGGAGAGGAAAACTAATAAAAACTAAGCACAATGAAAGAATAGGTAGCTTTTTGGTGAAAAGGCGAGAGAAGTCCTCTTCATTGACAATTACGAAAAAAACCCAAAACGAAAAGGCGAGCGTGAACTGATAAGGTAGCTTATTTTCCCTTCAATCTACAGTTATATTAATCATATCATAAAAGTAAATGCAGCCGCTTCTGCTGTTCTGAATAGGAGTGCTAAGTTGAGGGTAGGTTCTTGTACTTTTTCGTTCGAGGATCCGCCGTATCCATCAAACGTATTTTCAAAGAAAATATTTATATTTTACCTAGACTACACTACTACTGTTTTTATCGTGTCAGTAGCAAGAATCTAAGAATCTACACTTTCATGTTGTGACTGTGAGGACATACGCCTTAGTGCATAATGAAACAAAATAAAACAAACACTTGTCAGAAATCTTGCACTGCAAGAACAGCACCGTTTTTTGGCAGTTAATGTTTCTGCAGCTAAAAAAAATCTTAATTTCCTCGATATATGAACGAACTGAAGATAAAGAAGTCCCCAAGAGCCACCTCCAATGCTTATAAAAACGTAGGAAGTGACTACAGCAACTCTCGCATTTATCATGCATAAACAACCACATACTCTCTTCCCCGAAGAAGTATTAAGTTTTCATTTCGTATACGGACAACACATCCAAAAATTGGTTTGTGAACTTCTTCTTCACTTCAGATCCGGAACGTAGCAACAAAGCTTCATCAAAAGACATGCAGCTCAAGCGATGAAAAAAAAGTCTATTAAAATCAGAGAGGTCTGCGCTTTTAAGCAGTCTGTAATCAAATAAGCTGGTAAACAATAAAATAACAGTTCATGCGAAACTAGCAGGACAACTTCATTCAGTGCTCGAAGGTAGGTACTGTACCCTAAAAACTATAAAGAAATATTCGTAAAGAACCGGAACCGTCTCCGAGAAACATGATGTAGAACAAAGTAGTTTACAAAAAAATTTTATGACGAGATTGCTTAACCTGATAACATGCCCAATCTGAAAACAAGTTTAGGGAATATGAGGATAGAGAGCAACCGAGAGGTTTTTTTTCTCACGCACATACTTATTTACTACTTTGCTTGTTTGCTTATTTTTATGGAATCGTTCTAAAAATAACCAGTGCTTGAAAAAAATCCGTAAAAATACACCATAGAAACTGAGCAAAATCTTGACCTTGACCTAGGGGCAAAATGTAGGTTGACAAAAACAGTTTTTAAACCTGATCTGTTCCTTCATAAAAACATAAATAACAAAGTATGTTAAATAGAAGAAAAGAAAGCTGTGCGCACTGCAACAGTATAATTACTAGACTACACGAATTTGCAAAAACTAATTTCTGAAAAAAGGAGATAAAACAAACACAATAACCCAAACCTGTTTCAGCTGCTGAAATTTCGTATTCAAACAGGGAGGACAGAGATGAAGCTTCTCAGTTCTTAACCATAAGATGTTTTTCTTAGAGTTAATTGGTATCCCAGAAAAGAGGGAACAGAAAATTGCGCGCGTCTTATGGGAGACAGGCTGTGCGGAATCGCGATTACCCTATGTGAGCAATTAGAATGAGAGCCAATGACGACAGTACACGCATCGTGATTCTTTCCCCATACCTTCTGCATGCGGAAAAGGCTTTCACGGGTGAGCAGAAATGAGGAGGAAAATTTGTCAACTATGTTAGAAGATATTCCGATGATGTACTGAATTGCTGTTCGAGAAGGAATGGTTCACTAACTCTGGTTGAAATTATCGCATACGCTTGGCTCGTCACTACTAGGATGCGACGGACGAAAGGTGAGAAGGAGCGGACTGCGATTATTCCCGCGCGTTTCTTTGCATCGAAAACCTCCGAAATGAACTCCAGCGCAAGCAGTTCCAGAACGCCGCGAAATACAATGTGGACGTTGTTTGAACGTTTTAAAAGGCACAGTGGGACAAGAGTTTTAGAACTGGCAAAGAATTCAAAATATCTCAAAGAAATGCAGAACGAGAGAGCGAAAACAGCTTTGAGAAGAACATGTTCATTCATGCACATCCTTTACAAGAAGCTAGTGAGTCTCTTCAATTCGCCAAAAAGTCTTACGCTCACTGTTAAACCTGTCTTTAAGATTAAAAAAAATCACGACTAGATATTTTTTCTCAGCCTCACCTACATTCAGAGTTTCGAGTATATTCGAACAGTATTAATTTTTAGAATATTTAATATAATAATATATAATAATATCGAATATACGAATATTCAGAAAAATCGCTTAGGCTGGAAACCTAACTATGAGTTAGCGTTGCTTGGGCTTATCAGATCAAAACTACTTTATTTGTCTTCGAACACAGTGTTCATAGTGCACACTTTCTCAACGCAGCAGCCTATTAGAGATTATTCGAATACTAGCAAGTTTAGAGTATAAATCCTCTGTAGAAATTTAGACCAATAATCCGAAACTCGAGCTTAGTAAATCAAGCATTTTTTGGCAGTGAGTAGCATAATACTGCCATCTGTGCTACGAAGGGCATGTGATACATACAATTTTGCTATCTTCAAAAATAATTAGCACTCGGCAATGAATTCCATGAAATTGCAGGATTAGATATAACTAAGAGAATAGTAAAAATTTAACAGTTCTATTAACCAAACAAGAAGTGTAGCATTAATAACATAGCACCATAATTTTTAGCAAAGCATCTAGGTCAAGAACTGGCTTCTAAGTAGTTTTTGTGGCGTTTTACGAGTCAAACTGAACGCAAGACTAAAGTGAAAGTCCAAAACCTATGCTAGACTGCGTAATCTTCCTGTTTAAGGATTATAGCCGAATTGGTATCTTTAGTTTCAGTAGCCCTGCCGTATACCTTAACGCCGATAAAGCGTTAAAAACCCTCGGCTTAGTTATAAACCGAAGATTTCAGCGAGCAGCTGCAAAAATTTTGTTCAGCGATTCTCTAAGTGATTTAGTCTGAATTCTGTATTACCAGCAGTACTTCTTGACTTGCAAGAAGAAAGAAAACTACCTCCATGGCGTTCTTCTTTCTTAGGATATTTGTGTAAGTCCACTAATAGATAACAAACTGACTGCAGGTGTTTAATGCTAGTGCTTTTGGTTTGCTTGGATTGTATTGGATTGCTCTAAACTCTTCCGTTTTAAGAGAGTGATTGGTTTACATCAAATCTCACGTATGCAATATACAACGAAGGCAAAAGAAGTATGTCGCTAGGCTTACATGATTAATGAAAGAATATCCAATAGACTAGGACTCATATAATTAAAACCACTTTGATTTTACTAGTACTGTTTTTTTTGATCACGCACCTTGACTTAGCTGCTTTAAAGTTCGGAATAAAATTAGTTTTACACGTGAATCTGACATTTTGAATTGCAGTGATTTCCAAGCACTATCCGCCTAAACCAACAATTCGCGATCATATTATAGATTCACTTCATAAAATCCTTCTTCTACAGTGATTATTAAAGTGTTTCCCATATGAAGGTTTCAGTAAACTTACATCCAGCAATCCCAGAGGTATAGGTATTAGGTAGTTCATCTTTCTGATTTACTCATGTGTAGCACTTTCTTTTTCTAACTCACGTGGAGCGCACTTCTAATGCATATTTTAATAAACGAATAAAAAATACACAAGAATAGAATCAAAGAATGCAGTCGTAGACGTGATCGTCATGTGTGAACAGGAGAATATGACAGATTCATTGGGCGATTACGTATGGTTTTGGTTAAGAAAAAGGGTGGTAAGGAGTGAAAAGTGTTTGAAACATCTGAAACAGTTTAGCGAGAAACTAAGATCCATAACATTGAACGCGGATGCGACAGGAACGAAAGCGCAGCGCAAATATGAAGATAGGGATCGACGCTAGCGATAATAGACGATATTGGAGCCGGCCGAGGTCACACCAAACATGCTGATACACACATATCCAGACATAAGAGCAGCCGACAGTGTGAGCGACAATTTGCTAATTACTCCAGCATAAATTTCAGAGATTTCATACAGGAGCCACTGCGTGTACTACTACCTAAATTTCAACGCCCTGCAAAAATTCAAACATTTGAGGTAAATACTGTAGTAATTAAAAAGGCGAAACGATACTGGCATACTAGGGTTTCAGCAAAATAAATCTGCCTTCTGTTAAACGCATTTGTTTATTATTTTTTTTACGTCGGCATGATAGACTATAATAACACAAGATTATGAAGCGCAATAAACAAGAAGAGAAAAAATTCTGATGCCTTTCGCTTCCATCTTGGACGAATCTCCATAATTATTACATCAAAACTATTATTATTAGAATCTCCATAATTATTACATCAAAACTATTATTATTACATCTATAACTCCTTCGACATGCCTCAATAAGTCAGAAAAAAGTGAACTTATTCAAAACAGAAAAAAGCAAGTTATAATCTTAGATAGAGCGAAGAATTCTTTACTTGATATGATACTGAAACACAAAATAACAAGTTTTTTTTCAGTAACAGACGAATGAAAAACGCTAACGCAAAACCCGAACTTTCCGAACAACCTAATAGTATCGCCTTCTCAAGGCTCATTACCAAAGAGAGGCTAGTTGCAGAATGAGAAGAATAATAGAAAAAAGGAACAAAAACGAAGCAGAAACTTGTGTAGCTCAAGTCCATAGGAGTGTGATTGACAGCAGAAAACTAGAAAAGTTAGCTACTCTTACCTTCAAAACGGAGTAATGTTATCAGTTTTCATCTTGATTTCTAAAAGGGATGCGTTTAGTTTAAAGGAATGAAACAGAAACCTGGCTCAATTGGAACATAAAAGGAAAGAAAAACTTTTTACTGCAGTGGTATGAGGCACATTCATTAAAGAATTTCAAAAATCTAGAGCTATTAAATAACATTCTACAAGTATAACAATGCTTTGTGCGGGAACCGTACTGCTGGCCTCTGATCTACGTCTCAAGATCCTTTGCTTGACTGACATAACTACTGATACCCATTTTTAACTGCTGGTAGCCACTTTTTCCACTAGCGAAAAGTGTGGCAGCGCGAGTGAGACAGTGATAAAACAAACGGCGTAGACTCCAAATATAATCAAGATTTGTTACAAATACAACTACAAATGATATCAATTTCCGAGCTTTTCAATAGAAATGAGCTGAACAGCGATAGGAAATAAACAAAAGTCAGAACATCCGAATAAACAGAAAGCTAAAAGTGATTCAGACACGTATATTCGTAACGACGACTTAGATGGTTACAGACCAAACAGGGACTTTCACAGGGACTCGGAATAGGTGAAGCTATTAACTGGTCGAATACTTGCTCTGACCAGTCACAACACATAATACGAATGGGAACGAAATGAGTAGCAAACAAGTTGCAGAACAAGCACGGATTACGCATGGAACCGAACAGGTTTGTATCGATAGATCAAAGAAAACGGCGTAATGATCGGAGGATTAAGACTTTTTCCTTTTGCGGGAGGATTAGCACTCGCTCAGCGAGTTTTTTCCTTTAAATAGACAAAGTTGTAGAAAATTAAAAACTACGTTTGTGAGTATAACAGTGCCTTTGCAAGTCTTCTTCAAGAACATTCCAATAATTCAGAGGAAATTGCTGAGGTGCACAGCTTTAGGGCATTAGGAGGCCTGTTGACTTGCTCATTTCCTGTCGCCTAAGGAGGGTACAGTTATTGGTTTGTGGTCCGACTATTTTTTATGTATAGTAGCTTACTAGAAGGTATTCTGCAACATGTTTGCACATTCGGGAGGACAAATCACTGATTTCTTGACCTTCCGAGCTCTATGGAAGGCGAATACATCGAAACATTACATAGCTGTAAATAGAGTAAACTGCCAATCTTAGGTTACATGTCGAGCTGCAGCCACCACATAAAAAGAAATATGCCAAGATTCAAGAACAACAGTACATAGAACGTTTTCTTATTTACATAGAAAACAATGAACCTACTAACCTATGCAAAAGAAAACTTTTTACTTTGCGAAAACATATGTGAAAAAATATTCAAGAAAGTCAGTAGCGGCACAACAACGCCAAAGGCAAATCCAAAGCAGGACACTGGAAAAATGTGAGAAAGTGACATTATGGAAGAATTTACACTGTTCATTACCATTCTTTATTAGCAAAGGATGTTTTTGGAAAGAGCTAAAGGCAGTAATAGTAAAAAATGACAAATTACTCTCTACTACAAAAGCTCTCTTTTTAGAGCATCTATTAGCATTATTTGTGCATTTCTGTGATAGATACGAGAAGGATACTCTAGAATGAAGTTAAACCCACACTGCAGAAAGCAAGCATTTTTTCATGCTCTCACTGCAAAGATCACTTCTATTCTCAATGTAGGTGGCACCTTCCTGATTTCTGTTCGACTCATTTCGAGTAATGCAGCAATTCCAAGCAAAAAACCATTTTAAAAAAGTCCTCGTTAAAAAAAGATGGATGCCAAGCACAGCATGTACTATGATCAGCATTTTTTATAATTTTCTATTGTTTAGGCCTATAACACATTTGATGCAGATTTCTTGAATATTTACGTAAAAGATGGTTTCCTCGAAGATGGATCCGATACCACCAAATGAGTTCATGTATAATTACGCTATATAAACAATGAAAAAAAAAACAAGATAGCCTAGGAAGGAAGGATTCTCGTCTAATCAGTGGGTTCTTGTAGTGGATATTCACTCTTCCTAAGGTTTGGCACACACAATTTTGCGTCAACGATTCACGGACGAACTAACCACAAATAAGAACTTCAAGAAGGAGGGTCAATCAAGAACGAATAAAGAGTAGAAGTATGTAGAAATTTTCACTTCAACAGGATGAAAGAGAAGAGAAAAGAAAGCGGGAATACTAACTTGATAGGTACACATGTATTTTTGTCCAACAATTGTAACAGGTGTTGCACGAAATTCTTATTCAGGTCCAAACCTACTTTCGAATGATTGCATACAGTTAAAACAGCAGAAAGTTTCTGAATTACCATCCAGTTAATGTTTTGTATCAAATCGATTTCAAAAAAGCGTGAAGTCTAATGATGTCAAAACAGATGCTGCAAGCAGACCTCAACCCAGAACAGGAGAAAGTAAATAAAAAAAACTTAATTTGGAAACTTCGCAAACCGACAGATAATATAGGCGAGATCTGAAATCTGCTTTACATGCAACAGTGCAAAATGAGTTCACTGCATATGTATCGTTTGCCAAGGGAATTGTACTCAGCAAGAAAATAAGCTTTTTACTTCTCCGAATGTGGCGACAGTGATGACATTCGATGCGCGAATATCGATAGTGATATTCTGTAGAATGTTCAGCAGTTAACAGTAAAGGTTAAGCAAATATAGCGTAACGAATGAAAACTCGAGCGCTAATCCGACTTTACAGGAATAGCAGTGTACTCAGTCAATAGTCAAGGACGTGGCAATTTGGAATCGGGTTGAACAGGCCCAGTGGAAAGCAAAAACCTATTAGCAAAGACGCAGACGGATGCCCTTGTGAAGTCAGCGATTCCATCAGCAGATCGTGACTTCAGCGATGAGGGCTGAACGAAAGCGACGCTGAGGATCGAGGTTGAGACGGTTATTGAAAGAGGCCAATCTGGCTGAGTGCGCTGATTTGCATACACAACCATAAACAACTCGCACAGCGCCAGCGCCAGCAATCTGATCCGTTCCTGCGCGGTACGCGCTACGCATCCAGGTCGATGAATTTAAAGACCTCCTGAATTGACGAAAAATCTACAAAATATTGCTGCACGATGACCCGTTAGGTGCCGGTTCCAGTAGATTGAAGAAGAAGAACATCAAGAGGTGGATCACTCCGCATGGTTTGAACGGAATAACGATGCATGCAGTGACAACCATAAAACGGGATCCAAAGAGGAACGACTGAGCGCTGAAGCACAAATCCTTCCTTAAATGTTGCTTGTCCAGTTCTTTTCTTGCTTTAAGCACTGCTTACTACTTCGCTGTTTGCTACGTTCCTTCTATAAACGTCTTGATGGCAGACGCTCACGATCTCGAAGAATGATTCGACTAGAGAATACAAAGAGTTTTGAAGTCCTCTTAACAAGTTGCTTCCAACACTTCCAAAAAGTAACTACCGATTACATCTATTCAATGTCAATCCTTTAAAAAAGCTTGACACCCAAATGCATTTCTGTCCACTTCAATTCCTTCCATTTAACGTGTGTACCGTATTTAACCGGTTGCTCTACTACAATGGGATGACATCAAGGTCTTACAACTTTTTGGAAACTTTGTGTGTGTATTTCAGTCACGTAGTGGAAGTTACTGATGGGGCGAAATTTACGTACGTGTGGATCTTTTGCGCGTCATAGGAGGTTGCTGAGGTGCTCTCGTGCATAAAAATATTAGGTTGGCAACAGTGGCGGTGGCAGAAAAATTTTTCGGGGGGGGGCCTCCCTCAGACCAAAGGTGGGCGGGGCCAAGAAAAAATCGATTGTAAAAATTTTCAAAAAATTTTTAAAAATAAAAATCGATATTTTAAATCAATAATTAAAATTACTTTTGAAAATTTCACCCCTTTTTCAATTTTTTCCCTGGCCTCTGGGCCACTTTCACCCATTCTCGGGCGCCCCCCCCCCCCCTCGGACCGCCACTTGTTGGCAACTAAGTTCCGTTTAAAAGTGTTTCTACAGTTCGTTTTTTTTTTCAGTAGAAATTAACAACTAACCACTCAATAGTGTATTCTCCCTTGTTGTTTCTCTGCCAGTTCTCTTGTCATTTGACGCGAATTTTCACTCAAAAATAGGCTTAATCGTTCAAAACGAGATGCATCTTTGAGGTCAAATGTTCCATTTTTATACTAGGCATACCAATCACGATCGGTTCTCCCAGCTATAGCACCATCTCCATGGATAGCAGAAATGTCACGAGCAACTTTTGTAGCGTTAAAATCCTAAAGAGCAAAAAGAAGGAGATGTCGAAAATGCTCATTTTTCTCAACTTCAGATTCCATTTCAATGATCTGAAACTTAAAATAAATTAGTAGAGCAAAGGAAAAAACATGGATTCCGATAGAACAAAACATCCACTTTCGAATGGCATAAAACATTTTGCCACAAATATTTAATGGCATGCGGAATATTAAAATTAAAAAAAAACGGCCTTAACTTAGTTGCCAACTCTACCGTAATTTGAAGCAGCTATAGCCTTTTTGTTTCAGAACTTACCTTAGAGTTTTTTATATTTCGAATTAGGTTTACCCGGAAATATTTTCATGTGACTTTCCCTTCCCATAACAAATCCACAAAATGTTGTACTCATGGCTACGCAAACACTTCCCACACTCAATTAGCAGCAGTTACCGAAAAGGTTCTTGTTGCCGCAAAATCTTGTACTGCTTGAATGCGTGTCCTCACACGGTGCGTGGGAAATGACCATTAATGACTGGATTATTTTGAAATAAAACTCCTAGAAAAGATCTGAAAATTGGTCCGCCGCACACATTTGTACCAACATCTACACGAGAAAACGTTAACGAAGTCTACTGTGTAAAATCCAGGACATTGACAAATTTTGGAGTGTTTGATTTATTCATTCGTAATGTGTATGTAAGCTTAAACGCTCTTGTGAAAAGGAAAGGCTGCCGGCATGAGCGTTAGTTATATCGTTGATTAAACTGCATTTTGAAGAAAGGTGCGAAAAAATCAGAAATGATCAGAAAATTTTACGAGACTTTTGTACCAACCTAGTTGTACCAGTACCTCCGCCACCAGGGAATAGGATCCTAGATTTTGAGGAAAGATGCTTACCAGGTTATTCAGAAAATGGATTAAACTATTGACTGGTTAATCTCGTCGTGAATCCCCAACAATGAGTTTTGAAGATATCCTTAGAAAATTTTCGACCAGCACTTACCTTGGCTCGTCTATTTCGGATGCTGTGAGAATCCTAATTCAGAGTTGCACGTTATAGTAACATTATTAATACCACAGAAAAATTTGCTTAAAGAAATTATGTGCACTGTCACGAAATTAGTTAAAGACGCATTATGATTTGAAATGGGTTGAAACTATTTGTGGATATGCAAGTCCCCATAAAAGCAAGAGCAAGCGGAGAAAGGAATTCTATAGAAATACAGTGCGGGCACTAGTTATCCACAATCACGTTTGTTAAGAGCTGGCAATTTTGAACTATTTCCATTTCTGAAAGAGATCTGGCTAAATTCTTCTATGTACAGAAGACAGACTGGCAAGTTTCAATTATGCGGAGGGAAGAGTTGTCAATACCTGCAAAAACAGAACACAGCTAAAAAGCTGTCTGAATAGTCTCTGTTGCTAATTATTCGCAAAACAATCAGAGCAGTCTGTCTTTACATAACACCAGTCGTAATTAGAAAATGGACTTATTCAGGAAAGGAAAGGTGTTGAGCAAAGCCGCGAAAATGGAATCGGGGACAAAGATCCGTCTTTTTACGATCCATAAAAAAGAATGACTGGATACAAATGACTCATGCACAGCTGGAAAAGTGCCGGAGCTATCTCATTCGGTAGGAAAGGTATGTCTAACTTATCTAGTTATCTCCTTTGCTTGGAAATTTGTTTATTTCGAGGTTATAAAGTTATTTTTCGATGCTGGGGTTTTTGTCACAGGCTGATATTACTCGCCGGGTGCCCTTCTAAAACCTAAATATTTCTTTCTAAATTAATCCCATTTTGCTGAGAGGTTATAACTGAGCACCAATAAAAGATGGTAGTTTTAATTCTTTTCTTCTCATTTCCATGGCAGCATTTCATAGTGCTCAACCAGCCTTCCCGTTTCAGCTAGTCTTCAACGGTTAGCCATTGTGTTTGGTTGTTTGTTATCAAACGAGAAGAAAGTCGCATATCGTACTACACTGGATGAGATCTCCTCCCCCCCCCAAAAAAAGGAAAGTCGATATTCCTAGGTTTTCCACTTTCCTAGCCTCTAAGAAAGATGAATTCTGCAAAAACATCAGCCATCCAATAAATGAGGCTTGGCAAACTTGCTTGAGAAACTCCTATTATAGTGTTCCTTCCATTCTCATTGATTTAGACTGTAGCAAGATGAATCTATGATATAGCGGTTACAAGTGGAGTTTCCGCTTAGATAAACATACAGTCGTGGCTCATGGTTAAAAATTGTGTGCAATTTTAGTCAACATCTTTCTCTTGAAGGGAATTCGACATTTAGGCCTGCTTTGGAACAGCTTAATATTAGGGGTGACACAGCACTGGTTTCAAATTACTCTGAAATGATTAATCTCACGCGAAATTTTTACTTCTCTCCCCTACATTTTTGTATAACCTTCACATTTCCAAATAAAACGTGGCAGCATCCTAAAAACCAGGGCTGCAGGTGGCGCACGCAATCTTATAAAGCAAAGTTTATACGATTACTTGTGAATATAAATTAACCGGAAGTTTTTGAGCCTTCCGAACTATTTTATGCGTACATAATATATATATATATATAAAATAAAAAAAATAAATATATATATAAAACCAGGCCTTTTCCAAAGTTTTGAATATTTTTGTCGAATTTTATTAAAATCCTTGTTAATCTCCAGGAAAGGAACTGATTCTGTATTCCTGTGCACCATTCAAAGGTGATTAAAAGCTTACAACTCTCTTACATATCTTCCAAACAGTAATATGTAATTCAATTTCTACATCATCCTGCCTTTAAAAAAACAAACTTATGTATGTGGATCACAATTTTTGCCACCCTCTGATTTATGCTCCTAAATGACTCCAGAACGTGGAGCGCAAGCTAGCAGAATCCCTGATTTTACGGACTGTGCTACTAATGGTTCTAGGACTGATTAGTAAGCTCAGCCAGATATTCTTTACAGGTTTCATTTGCTACGCCTCCAGAATATTATGCGTTAACAAACCTTTATAATCGAATACATAGTTTTCGACATTTATGAATGTCTAGATTACATCCTCCTTAAGGGCGAATACTAACGGTTTCGCTGTCTGGTATTCTTATGAGATTTTTCCAATACACGACAAGTAGACCTCCGCCTGCATGTTTCTTCCCACTTTTTTTTTATCACAGCTAGCTGTGCTGAATTGCGCAGAGCTTTATTGTCGCCTTGGATGCATTGTCGATGCCCTTCGATAGCCTGCACTCTTGCAACTTAGAACCCAAGACTTTTTTATTTTAAACATTTAACAAGTACGAGCTGGAGGAATGCCGACCGTCGCACAAGATGCTCATATATACGTAAAAAACCAAATATGACAGAAAAAGTAAAAGCTTCCATCTATTTCAAAATACTGTGTTTCTTTTAACCGAAACAGAAAATTCAGAGAAAGAATTTCTTTATTAGGGCATGTCAGTTGATTTCTCGATTTGTTGCGCCATCTACGAGTAAACTCAAAAAAGTTTCACAGCCCTTCTTCGCTCATGAAGTCGTACCACAAAAGTGGCAAAAATTGTCGTGTAGCAGCGCATGTAGTAATTTTTATCCATAGTGGCACATAATGGACCATATGCAAAGAATGCATCCCAAGAGCCTTATATCAAAAACAAGCTGCCCGACTTCGTTGAAATGTATGAGCAGCAGTGGAGATAATTTCGACCAAGAACATGAAGTTACGCCGCAGGAGCAGTGGTGTATGTAATCTTTAAGCATTCTCATCTTTTTTCAGGACAGCTGCTCTGTTATGTATTACCGGAAGCTTTCTGCCTATCCAATTCTTAAACATGTACTAGTTATTTCAAGCATTCCGCGGTTTTGCAGCTTCTCCAGTCGTAAACTTTTTTCGCCATCTTTCTCCACATTTTTAGCTTTTTCATACAAAATTTTCTAAGTTATCAGGTTGGTGCTTCACAAATTTCGTGCAGCTTCTCAGCAAGGAAATCTTCTAGCAAAACATTAGTGTAGCGAGGAGACGAAAATGTATAGATTGGCATTTCTTGCTTTTCTCTACTAAGGACATTCTTGATCTTGCTTATGCGCAGGAATTATTACTGTGTAGAACTAAAGCGCAAACACGTTGAAATAAACGTGTTTGCAGGATTTTCTTCCAAAATCCAGAGCCGCTACTTTTATCTAAACAGAGGTTTTCATTGAGTGTAGAGCGCAAGTTATTACAGCTTCCCCGTCGTATGTCCGAAATTCCACATATTTGAATATTACCCTGCTTGATAAGTTTTTCTATATTTTAAATTTTCGTCTGCTCTAGGCGCACATGTTCCTGTATCGAGCTTAAATGCGTATCTAAAACATTGTTGGGTAATTCTCATTTATTCACTGGAGAGGCGAATTGGATATGGTCGTTACTAAAGGATTGATCAGAACCATCTCGTTCGATTTTTCTGTATAAAGTTCTTTTCTTCAAGAACTGACAGTCAATAAAGCCACCTTCATTGCAATTTTTTGGCGTCTTCGAGCCATCTGCAGTCAAGAAAAAAGTGCTGGAAAAGGGGTTGGGATGTTACATACTTTTCATTAGCTTACACAGAAGAAAGTGCCAGAGATTCGCCTTTTGTCCACTTAATCTTTCATGCTGTTGTAGTACAGGAAATTACTGCGAACCACTAAAGAAGACTAATACTAGTGGAACTAGACTACTTACTCGCATTTAGTCGAAGGTATTTCAAGTAGAGTAAGACAAAGGTTATTTACTTGTACATCTCAGCTGAGGTCTTGACTGGAAAACGCCTGCTGGTGTTAAAAAAGACGCACGAACTTATGAGCCAGTCTAAAGCGACTGTAACTGCACTATATAAAGCAATCCTCAAACCTTTTACTAATCCACCAATTTTCTTTTAATCAGAATCGGTCTGAACCTACCATATACCACTCTTCTAGCGCTTTTAGCTAAAGCTTACATCCTTGAAATGAAGTATCGGATATGCATTTCAATTCAAATCGAGTTATCAATTTGAATTGAAATGCCTATCATTCGGCTACTCCCTTTTCTTAAATACATAAGTTCACAATAAAAACAATTTTGGAAATGCAAGTTGAATCATGGCAAAAGTGCTATATCGAAACTGGGCATATAATCCTGACAAGAAACAACGGCCTGTGCATGTGGAACAGCGCCGAGAATTTCTGCTTGGATTCCAAAAGATGATTTAGATCTTTTAGGAAAAGGTTGGAATGTAAGCTGTATCCAGTTTGGTAGGAAAAAGATGAGTGCAAGGCAAGAATCCAAACAATGGGAGAAGAAAATAGCTGTAATCTAGGCGCTCGTCCGAAAATAACGTCAGGATGGCGAAGTGGTCATTTCATTGTAAACAATGTGCCCGTCCTATACATGTTTTAGCAGCTGTGGATGGGAAAGCGCCAGCAGAAAACCGTCGTTGCCGTGCTTCTATAAATAGTAAAAGCCCTATTAATTATAAAATAAATACTGAACACCCCGCAGGATAGCAGTGAACAGGGGCTTCCCAGAATTTGTGCAGATATTCCAGCTGCGAAGACACCTTTATTACAATCGATTTTTTAGCTTGAAGATTCGGCAAAGGCTTGCTATCACATTGCATCTGATACGGCATTTCTTTTGAAATTATACTTACTAGGAAATTGAATTTAGCATAAATTCGAACGGCACAAATGATGTATATCGTAAAAAACCCCCTTGTGGCCTCTACTACAAATCCAGGAAATCTCCATCCCCTTAACCTTGATGCGAACGAGTTACGTACCCTCAAAAATGACGTATCCCTTCTAAAAACGCAGTTTCCGAGCCATTGTTCGGATTAAGACAATGACTCCATGCTTATTGAAAGTAATTACTATGGTGGAAGCTTCTAAGGCTACACTCTACGGAATTGTTCTTCATGTTTTTAGAGGATTTTCCGCTGTTTCGCAGTAGTGTTAGCATAGACCTTCATAAGACTACCACTTTGAAAACTTCGGACATTATAACCCGTCCACATCATGGTTAGGGGAGAAGATTTTTTCGTATCTTCAATAAAGAGAGAATACGAGGATTTTTCTATGCACCTTTTTCACGCTGCTCGAATTTACGCTAAAATCACTACCCTGTTTAGAATCGTGCCAAAATGTCCTTTTAATCCACAGGTAGTAATGAATAAGAAAATGGTCAGTGGATGAAGCACTCTTTTCTAGATTTTCACTCTTTCGGATTTCGTAGACTCTTTCCTAGTTAATGTAGAGATTATTTATTTCAAGGAAAAGCTTTGACTTTCTAAAGCTGACTTTCTAAGGCTTCATCTGGCACTGATTTCTCAAATACTTGTTTAGTACTCTCCTTTTCGCGTACTAATATCAGTGAGCTGGACAAGGTCACGGCTTCGTACATGTC
>KN549200.1:852613-866918 GCA_000797555.1 Oesophagostomum dentatum | reverse complement strand
ATATCTTAAAAAACCGATAATAGATAAATATAAGGATGCAAAATCGTTAGTTTACACCAGCGCAACTCCTCCCATGCGGCTTATCTCGCGTGACCCGATCTGCGTTTACATGGAACGTGTGAAGGTAATTAGCGGTGGTTTACCCTACAGAAATGGAAATTGTGCGTCCATTTTCCGCCCAATTCTAATAATTTTTATATATTTGGAACCAGCATATCGAGCGCTTTCGACTGGTACTTAGAGTTTCCCATTTTACATTTTGTGCAGAACTCTGACGGTTTCGGACGGATTTTGGGACATGAATTACGAGCTGTATTGTAGCTCCTCCCACTTCAGCGTCTTGGTCTGTGAAAAAAGGGTATGTGATTATTTTTTCGAGATAGTAAAAATAATACTTTTAGATTATTTGTTCTAAATCTCTCCACATCATTTTTTTCTCCAGCTGACATGTACATTGAATTCTGCGCTTTTACTCCTCTCCGAGGAAAACAAACATCGCTTGTTCGAATTTGACATCAGTACATGGCATGGCCTTGTTTCCAAGGGAATGCTTGGCGTCTTGGAACAAAAAGCTATCCAGGATCAATGCAACAACGCAATATGAGAACGTGACCTCAAATTTGTGAAGCAATTCTACACAGCGATTTTCCGAGTTGACGGGCTAGTTCATATAAAATGTACACGATCAAGTTGCTTTTTCTATTTCTCTTTTGTGTTATTCGGTTCATTGTCATCTTTCATTAGGTTCTTTTCCTCCAGGTCTTATTCTGAAGACGAGTTGATGGCGGTTCTGAGCACCACAAAGCAACCTCACTTCGTTTTCTCACTTCAGTTGTGTTTTCCCAATGTGAAGAAAAAAACTTTCGCTTTCTTAAATAAGTATAAAACATCAGCTTTTTAACGCTATCTTGTTTGTTCCGTACGTAAAATGAGTACGCGTGTGACCGAACTAAAATATGCTCAAAAATTCAAAAAAGAAGTAAAATTCTGACAGGTTTTTCACAATTCGATGTAATGAATGGAAACTTCTTCATCATTTTCCACTACATGCAAAGCATATTTCACCTAGCTACGCTTAGGGTTTTAAGTAGATTGTACTTTTTTATGCTTTTGGTCACAGTTTGAGGAAATTGCTTCAATAAACTGTATGCGCATAAGATGTCTGTAGAAAACGGTGTTGGTCCCTACCGTTTTACGTTTTCTGGAGCGTACAGCTAGCTGTAATAATGGCACCGAAGAATAGGAACTGCTGATGGCAGAAACATCTTATCTAGCAAATTGGACGTGGGTGTTGACGTACCGACTAGTTAAGTATTACTTCAATTTACCAACACTGTTTCATTGTAACATTTAATTGCAAACTGTTTTGAACAGTGTCACTACCTTTAGCAAGGTTGAGCGTACAGACTTCTTATTGCCCTTATTACGACTCACTTTCAGACAAAGAACAATTAGCCGAAGATAAAACCTGACTTTTCAACCAAAATATATTTTTCGCTGGTACATAGCATTAGATGCAGAAAGTCCATGATAAAATTTCCGTAAGCAATCATATTTTGTCATCACTGTCGCCTAACAAATTTTACATGCTCTGCATAATTTTCTTTAAAATGTGATTTTATGCAGACAAATTGGAAACAGCTTGCAGCATTGGAGTAAATCTGAATAATTAATAATTGGTTTCTTTTCGTTTCACCGGTTCTATAGGCAGCGAGTGTTATGGCAGACAAGCTCCGCCTCTTTTTGCGAAATTCTCAGATTTGGTTGTTTCAGTAGCTCCTGCGTACAAAAGTCAACCCAGATTCACCAGACCTTTCCATGTTCCGCTTTTTGTTCTATAATGTTAAGGATGCATATGCAGCTTTCAAACGGTCAGTTCTGTAGCAAAGCATATAACAGAAAGTTCCTGCTTGAAAATGAAGGGTAGGAGAACAGAATTGTCGAGACTGGTAAGCACCACTTAGCCCTCTATTATAGCTTGAATTGAGTTCGCTATTCACTGCAAGTAATTTTATTTTCAGTTAGCCATTCCAGCACAGAACATTTTGAAACGCCTCTAACGAACTTTGCCCGACATGATTTCGCCCTCGGGAACGCTACGCACAACAAACGCCTTCGCTGACGCTCATCTGATGATTGTACGAATCTGAGGTAAGCGTGTGTAATTTTTGCTCTGAAAAGCATGCTGTGATAGGTGCACAGGTGCTCTCATACAGACGTTTTTAAAATTATTCGAGGAATAATGTATAAAACGCTAATGCTTCTGCGTGTTAAGAAAATCCTCGCTTTTTCCAACAAGACGAGATGTGTTCTAGAAATTCCACCCTGTAGACAGTAAAAATGAAAAATAGCACTTTCAATACCAGTATATTGCGTACAACAAAAAAAGAAGAAGTTGTTTCATCTAGATCTATTAATTGGTATCACTGCTACTTCTCTGCGAGCAAGTTGTCTTTGCCACGAAACTGCATATTGCCGAAGTTATTTTCCACCTATATAGCACAAGATGCAACTATATAATAATCTTATTAAAATGCATACGAATACGATTTCCACAGTTTTTATATAATTTAATGGTGTTACGTCAAAAAATGCTTCACCAAATTCTAAATTCACTGAGGGAGCTTGCGAAATCCTTACTTATCGTCGGTGTCACACGACGATTCTGTGATAAGGTCTGTCTATTGCTTTACCAGACAGGCAGAAATACACAATTTCTCGAAGTTCTAAGGTTGGAAGATGCCTCTGCGGATGGATCGCAATTCTTCTACATGGGATTTGTGTGTCAGGCTTGTTTTCATTGCTGAGTTTGGGCTTACTGTGAACGAAGCCGCTTTACTTTTTTAGCTGAGAAGTCTTAGTAAAGGGTGTCTAGGCATTCAAAACGAGAGTAAATTCCAGAGAAAACTTTACTTACACAGTTTCTTAAGAACGTGCTATGCAACATTACAAAAGCTTTTAAACGAAGCTTCATTTTTACCTTCTAAGAAGACCCTCGTTTTATTTTTTGCCTCGTCGTACTCAGCAAAGGCTTCAGAAAAATTTGTTTATTTATTCATTTATTAGGCTACATAAGACGGAAGCTCGAAAGCATCAAAAACTGCAAACAAAACCACATTCCAAAACAAAGAATATTCGTCGACCCAGCAGAAAAGCTGATCAAGAAGAAAAGCAAAAACAGTAAAAACCCCACTATTCCTGCCTGAAGCTAATAAAATGTCTTCGCCAAGGCTTAGCCTCTTTTTTTGCCCAAATTTTGCGGAAACTCTCAGCACTCTTTGAATTCAGCGGCGATCGTTGGTCAAAGGAGCTTTGCGAAGTGCGTGCCCGGCCTCTTTGAATACCAGTGTGCAAGAGCCTCACTCATCAAATGAAAACTGGATGGCTATTGCATTGTTAAGCACACTGCATCTTGAAGTTTTATCCAGGCGTGAAGCCCATTTGAGACTTAACACTGAGCAGTTTCCACAAAAAGTACAGTTTTGAAAGTCACTTCGCTGGCGATTCAGTAGGGATTAACAAATTCGCACTTTGCGCTGGTCGTGCACAGCTTTTTCTCAGCACAGACGGCTATGACGTGTTTACGATTTGGTCGGCTAAACGTCACATGAATTTTCCCTGTTACTACTAGCCTTCTCATCGTTAGTGAAGAGAGAAGACGAGTCAAATGAAATTGCTGGCCGTGCATTTCTTCCGTGCATAAATGATTTAATCAAGTCTGATACAAGAATGACATCGACAACAAATCTTCCAAGCCATTAATAAGATTTTGTAATATTTTCTGAAAAACCCCGCCGAACAATCAGCAACTAACTACCAAAAAAGTGAAAATCAATGGCTGGTGGACGACATATTCTTCTTCGCAAAGTATCGTCCAAGTGCTCCCTTGTTTACCGTGCATTCATCTCGAATCTTTGAACTTGCTCTATGGTAAAGCAGACGTGTTTCCACAACGTTCTTTTACGATCGCTTGCCGCAGAATCTTTTCTGCAGGACTTTTCAGGTTGCTAAAAAACATTTTCACCGCTGCTCTAGGATTTTCTTTGTTAAGTTGCGTGACTGCTTCAAGATGGTTGCATGGCCTTTCCTGCATAATGTGCAGGGTATACTTTATTTTCATTGTTTTCAGTTAGTAGCCAAAACAATTGCTTAGGCTTCCATAGCTCTCCATAGTTTGACCAGGGGCGACACTTTTAAACAACTAGTATGATGCAATCAAACAAGTTGAAAAAATCTAAACAGCCTTGAAGACAAACTGACGATACAGAGAATATAATCTTAAGCCATCCCAAGGCAATCATAACAATTCTAGGAAGCTAACAACCAGTGAATTCAACATAAGAAGCGTCTCCTTCATTGCCAGTTTCGTTAAACGCATAAGCTTCTCAATGTTTTCCCATGGCTCTGTCTTCACTGACATTACGCTGATTCATTCTTCGTTATTTGCTAAAGATGACCGCGTCGCATGCCAGAGAACGCCAGCACCGCTATTATTAAAGAGCTGACTGCCTTTGCAGTCGTTCTGCTTCTCATTTATTTTCTTCAAGAATTGCCGCCATTTAAGGACTGCTGATTCTAGGATACAATGAGCTGAGAAGGCTTGCGTCCATCTTATTTCTCTCTAGATTCCGCTGTGCCACGAGCAAACTGACTTGGACTAGTTTTAAGCCAGTCCTCAAGGAAAAAGCTTTTCCTCGAAACTGATGTTGCGTAAGATTTTCGCCGAATGCTAAAGAACTTGAAAGGATACTGGGTACAGGTTACGGATTCAAGTAATTCGCCCTCAAAGCGGCCGACCCGACACCCTGCTCGTGGTACGCCGCTCACTAGTCTGAGAATTCGGTCAGACATCAGACCAAGAAACTTTAAAAGACATATTCGTCTACGCTCGCAAAATTGCTAGTATGTATGTAAGAGGTTTGCACAGGATCAGTAGGAAACCGATTTGCTTATCAATCAGCTGATCAGCATCGATTTACGGCAGCGGTGGCGTAAAATATAGTTTCATTCGGAAACAGCTTTGGGAACAGCAACTTAGAACTTGCTTTATTTGGTATTTTTAGCCTGATTTTGCACGCTCTTCTTAACTTCTATTGCGCATTCTTACTCTTTAACTAAAGAAGTTAAATGTGTTTTTCTATACTGAATGTTACCAATAAGTTATGTATCGGACTATCTTTGAACCACATACGTAATTAGTGAACTGATACATCTTTGTTGATAGATGTTTCCGAAAACTTGAAATAACTTGGCTTTCTTTGCAGTCCAATGTCCGAAAACCTTTCCGAGATTACGAAACTTCACTGTTTTGTACTATTCGTGCTCATTTATTGGGAGAAAGTTGAACATGTTGTGATGCTAGAAATGGACAGACATTTCTAGCGACCGTGAAAATCCAGAAGTTTATGTTAAACCCGCTCTCTTTACCAGAAAAACTTAAATAAGGCAGTTATGTCACAGTTTTTAAAACCAAGGAATATCACATGGAATTCAGTAAATTGTTTTCGTCCCACATTTCACTACTACTCATGTTTACAGCTCGGCTCTTCTACCGACAAACCCCACAAAACGCTTTCCAGGTTTAACAGCCACTGTACCATATTTTCTCCAAAATTTTGCATATTTAGAGTTGCTCAATGCAATTTTGCGCAAATTATTTGCACAGCCGGCACAAACTACACTGTGCTTTCTACGTGCGTTTTCTGTCATATAAAAAAATATTCCTATAGCATGGTCAGATGCACTTTCCTGTTCAGTAGAGGCGCTATTTTGTAGGTGATGTGATATCGTTAGACCATAAACGAAGAATTCTTTGAAATTCGTAACTTCGATAATCACGTAGAGATTGGAAGGCGTTAATTACCTACGTACCTATAATAGTAGCCTTCCCTAAAAGGCAAGCCGTCGAAAATTTCCAGCTCTTTTATGCATCGTATTTTATTTGAAAACTTTGTGGCCCTGTTCTTGCCTCTGCAAATTTTAACAAAAATTTCACACGAAAGAAAGTTAGAAACAGGTCTGAAGCTGGCTGACTACCCCGATCGCGTTAATTTCACGGCCCATCCTATATCAAGAGCCACCTCAGCATAAGAGACTTCTCATAATTAGTAGGCGAATGGAGGCAAATGAAGGGAGGTTAAATTTGCGCTTCCAGTCCACATCTATCTTACTAGAATACGTACCCTGAAAACTAGCTCGTTTTTGTAACTCTGCTAGCACGTTTTTAAGTTATTTTTGATTATCTTTGGTATGGGATCATGAAAACGAGACAGATTGAGAGCGGAAAAGAAAAGGAAAAGTGGGAAATGAGTTTCTTAATGTAGCACAGCATGACACCAATGCTACAACTTTGTCTTGATTTTTGGACCACGCCTATACGACGGTTTTAACAAAAGAAAAACAGCTAGGATTCTGAGCCTTTTAGAGATCAGAGGAGGACGAGAGCTCTTGTCTTCGCATGCTTTTTCTTGTTTTTTCTTATGTGATTTACTTCTTCGACGTGCTCAGGACGCACCCAGTCTTCTTCAAGCTAAAATTCTTTCACATTTTCCAAATGGCAGGAATAGAGGTGGTAGAAGTATGCCCATGCTTTTGCTATGAGATTTTCGTGTTTGTTGGCTCATATCAGTTTACCACGTCGCCGCTGCTAAATGTTCTAATTGGATGCATCGAATTGAAATTTGATACCTTTACGAGTTCAGAAACAAGAGAGAGCATTATCTCTGGCACTAGCTGCTCTTCAGCAGAAGCTGAGAGTTTATTCACCAAAGCACAGTAGAGTAGAGTTCTTTTAATTTTCATATATGTTGCACACATCTTTAGATACATGACAGTCAGTGCAATCAGGTTTTTTTACTGGGGACAGAAAAGGTAGTATCAGCATATAGAAGGAATTTGTTTAAGTTTTTCCCCAGCGCTCTCTCCTCCAGGCCTGTTCCTCAATCACTGCGCACACATATGGCATTGGCCGCGCGATTTCCAATAATCCTTCTTTCAGTTCTCCAATCTGGTAAGCTCATCTGCAATAGTGTGCAACATCAGGATACCACCAGATTTCAAGAATATTTTCGGATAAATATGTATTTATTTGGCACCAAAGAAGGAAACATAACAACAGATAAGATAGTAATTTATCGTTTTTTTTCACATGAAATGACTGTGCATGGTGGTACGCGAGCAGAGTCAGCTCTGTAATACTTTTTTTCGAATTTAATGCAGCGATTTATTAATCACTGCTCAATAAATGGGTGTAATAGAAGCATTTTTACTAATTATTTTTTTTCTGCAAGAAAATACAGACAGAAAACAAGGATTGAGCATAGGTTAGTTGTGAAACAATGACAGCTGTTCATGTTTTAAAAAAAAGTCGGAAAGATATGCAACTGGTCATTTCCAGTGATAACCAGAACATTTAGAAATCGATCAGCAAAAGAATCAACCAAAGGTTGCTTTTTTCATACTATAGAAGGGACGTTTACCGGTTCGCTCAAAATGTTGCATCAGAAATACCTTCTGACAGTTATTGTGTTTAACTTGACAATAAGTGAAACAGTCAGCTACATCATAACAAATAACTACTGATTCGTAGCTGCACTTCTATTTTGCAGTTATTGTTTTCATGACTTAATCAATAATGAATTTCTGACAAAATTAGCGATGCAGTAGTAACTTCTGTTCTCCTTTAGTGTAAATTATTTTTCGTTCAAGGCATTCTTGCTTGAAGAGTTTTAAGAGCAGTCCATTGCTGCAGCATTTTTGTGCATGAATCAAAATCAATGTTCCATTAGTTAGAACTAGGGACACTGCTATTTTACAGTAGCAGCCCAAAAAATCAAACACCTCAGATTTTGCTAAAACTCACATTTTTTCGCGTTGTAACCATTTTTCGAACCCGGAGTTCTAAGGAGATCCGAAATTTTCGATTTTTTGTAGCCGAACAGTGCCAAGCAGCAGAATAGAGCAACGTAAAGGAAGATCTCTTCTTCTAGAGTGTATCCGCTATTGCTTAAAATCTTAAGCAGAGCTGAGTGCAGGCAGACATGGGTTATGAAAAGAGTCAGACTTTATGCACAATACCTTGTAGTTCCTTCGAGCCATTACTCATCCTTTAAGCAATCAAGAAGTAACTCACTGTAGAATGGTGTAGACAGTTAAAGAGTTGATTATCTATACTCTGAGATAAAAATACTGCTGTCATGCGAAGAATCTAAATTTGAAACTGCTCGCATTCGTACTGAAATTGAGTGCTTGAAAAAATGCTTAACCAGCAGTACCCACTGGTTTACTTGCATTAGCAGAGAATAAAATTGTCGTTTAAAAAAGTTTGAGCTTTAATGAAAGCTATAACCAGTACAGAGATTGCGAATACGTAGCAGGTTAGAGTCAAGTTGAAATTACTCATTTTTTGCATGTGAAACGCAACAACACAGACTGTGGCACAACTGAACCCTTGTCGATAGATTCCAAATCTAATAAAAAAAATTGAAATATATGTGTAAATCTGTCGTCAGAACTAGCAGTCTGAGACTGGTCTTATTACCGGGAAGAGCTAAGACTTGAATTTGAGAAATGTGCTGCAGTTTTAGGAATGCTCATCAAATGTTATCATTGTGAACATCATATCGTATCATAGAATAAGTTCTAAAACTGATGACACATTGCTTTCATAAACAGTGGTGATAAGCCTGCATAATTTGAAACCACCTACCAGCAGTCATTGTTTCCGAATGCGTTTTGATTAATGTAATGAGAAAGAAAAAATTTTGATGTATCGTCGCGAGTGACACAAACTTCCAGTTTCGCTCGAGTCCAATAGGTACATGTACAAGTTTCGCGGTCCATAAATTTCCTCCAGTAAAAAAGACTTAAGAAGGGGTAGAAGCGTCTTAGTATGTAATTTTTAAAGTATATCAATTGCAAAATTTATGAGTATGTCAAATTTTTGCGCCCTTGAGTTTATCTCGTAAAGTTGATTTTTTTCTGTAAACGTAGTTGAGCCCCAAAGTCCGAAGACCGTATTCTGTATGGTTTTTTTAGCAAAACTGTTGGCATTTTCTACTCTTGTTTCGTAAATTAGGTCGCAGACTCGCAACATATGACGTTAAAGTTTTTGGGCTGACCCCAAACAGCCATTTATAAAAGAAAGTTACGTTTACGTCAACCACATTTCTGATTCTCAGTAAAACAACCGGATAGTTATCTCACAAAGACCTGCTTATTTCTGCTACACTACTGTTTCATTGTTGCATAACTAGTAGAAGTTGTGTAGCACGCTTCATAACTCTAACGAACGCGCGTATTTTTATTCAGCATTGTGAATGTTTCAAGTGGGTTTAGCCTATGTTTTAGTAAAGTAGCAGCTGCGTGTTGAATAACGTTCTGCTGCGCTCTAAGCGGAAATATTCAAAGAATTTCATATAGGAAAAGTGCGGAAGGAAGAGCAATCATGTCTCAATTTCTGCGTAAATGTAAGCCGTTAGCTCTGCATGTTATTCTGTTATTTTATTATTTCGCTTTATTTGTTTATTCTCGTCCCTCCTTAAAGATGCTACTGATTTCTAGCGTAGTATTGAGAGTCAATAAACCCGGGGCCGCTCCATATTCCTGCTCCGAGATTCTTGCTTACTGGCTTACCGTCACTTGATTTTTTAAGCTTCACCTTCCCCACGCCGTTTAGTCACAGGTTCTCATTCCTTGTGCTTCCAGACTTTGGACTGCAGATTCGGAGTTCACTCACCGTGTCCAGGCTCGAAATAGTGATCAGCAGCCAACCGTAGAGCTGTCGCATGACTATAAAGCATAAAAAATTAAAACTTCGAAAATCCACTTCCTTGTTTTACTTCGCTCTTCATAAAAAGGTACAACAAAAAAACTTTATGCTCTCTTACGTTTTTTTTTCGTTGAAGATGAATGAAGTCAGTAAACATAACGTCATACCCCCAGATCAAAAAGATTTGCCAGGGACACCATCGCCAGAAGAAATCTGGTAGACATTGGTTTGAGTTAAACCCCGTCTAATCTTCCATTATTGTATTTTCCGCGTCCTCATCCATAAGTTCATCACTATCGCCACCGCAGCAGTGATCATCGCGAAAGCAGCTACCACACAGAATGCCAAAGTAAGGTCGATCGTTCATGCTGCACTCCACTCTATCTTCACAGTTTTTGCTCCGCTCTACTCTAGTTCTGCTCTTGTTCACATTTACAGTCCATGACGCACAAAGGGCTTTTCTGCTGAAAACAATAAAAAGTAACAAAATAAGATATATATATATATATATATATTACTTGCAATCGATGGTAAACCAGTGCTCGATGGTAAAACCAAAGGAAGAAAAATAACAGTAAACGCTCTAAAGTTTAATGAGGACAAACATTGGCAGACAATTCCTGCATTTATCTTGATTTGCCGCAGAGGACCCTGATTCTCTTGCTACATATACGGCACAGATGAACTGTAAATTAATAGTACAGGATTACCGAAATATCCCAAAATTAAACGAATTTTCTGTTTTTGTGTTTAGCTTCGAAACGTTCCATTTTATTGCTGTGTGCGAACTGTCGAACTAGTAGAGTATTATGAAAATGGCAAAACTTGAAAAACTAGTTTACGAGATTCACTGACTATTTTGATTATAAGGGATAGTTGTTTCGACATTGCCTGCCATTACAGTAGAGGTGAACAGGCCACGTGGAATACTCTAGCGTTAAAAAGGTCTTTCTGTTAGAATGGTTCCAGTGCAGATCTGTTCGAAGAACAATAATGCTAAAAGTAGTGACATAATTACTCTGAGACAGTTTGCAGATCTGCCATGGTCTCAGTCAACACCGGAAATCGAACGTTGGCTCTCGCTCTCTATCAGAGTTCCGCCTTTCAAAAGGTGAGGAGTGCTTGCTTAAAGGAGCATGGCTATTCAGATTTCCAGATATCCAACAAAACCTCTGTACTTGAGAAGTTAGCCGGCCTATTGCACGTTACTGATCCACGTAATCTGTGTAAACTGGCAAAGCCAACGTTCGATTATGCTTGAACTCTTCGTTCAAACAGCCGAATATTTGCGGAGCCAAGAGAACTAGTTCCTTTTTCGCAACCTATTCAATTTTCCCACTGCCATCCGGCAAACACTAACATCGCACATTGCTTCTTTCGGCAAAAGCCGTGCGCTCCTTCAGCACTCAATCCATCGTCTTCATCTCTGAGATGTGACATGTATTCTAGATGTTAAACTAGCTATGCAAATAGAGCCTATGCTAATAGAGGGTCGCATCGATTCTCGGCAGGCACTGTTTCTCAACGAATTTCTGGAGAGCTCCAAATCAACGTCTGTTTATTGACATTGCTTATTGTGGGGAGCTTTTATTGATGAATTCATCGCATTTAACTGCGCCGTTTATTTATTCAAGGTGCAGGCGTCATTTTGCTTTTTTTCAGCAGCAGCCGCTACTCATCGGAACCATTCCTGACACTTGGATGGTTGGGGGAATAGCACTCGTCATTATTGCTCTCGTATTGCTCGTTGTTGCTGTCAGGTAACAAATCACTCTTTTCCAAATCTCTAAACATGCATATTCGTTTAATTCTTTCCCCATGTATATGCTAGTTTTCTGAGGAAGTAACGAAATACTTTCAATGGTTCCTCTTTTAGTGCTCATCAGCAGCTCTCTGCAGTTTTAACATTGCTCTTAACAGAACAGTTTTCGTTCCCCAAAATTACCATAGGAGGTCAGAAGCTTTATTTCTTCAAGAATTATGCAGAAAGGTTCGCTAAGTGTGCTTTGAGTTTCAAATGCTTTGAACTAGTTTTGATAATGATAGTTGAAAAGAGCTCAGTATACAAGGAGGTTTTCAAATTTCTAGGTTTTCTCCTTCCGTGCTACAATTCTATGTTAATCGCGTAGACATAGCCAATTTTTATGGACAAAATTGACGTTGAAGAGGCCGTAAAACTAGATCCAAAATCAGTCTGTGCGACAACGCAAGACAGATGAACTACTAAATTCGCAAAACCAATACCCACCAGATACAAGTAACCTTACTGCCTTCAGCTGCAGGAAAGGCTAACCTGAGGAAAGTTAGCTGTTAGTCCAACTTGACAAGCTTAATTTTTCTTTCAAACACGCCCACGCAGACGAATTAGCAGCGGCTAGTCTGCTGCGCTAACCAGTAGTTTCTCAGAGCCTTACTTACTGTGCGCTCTCACCTTCCTGTCCTCCTCTCCAAGTAATGTTTCAGCTTTAAACACACCAACCGCAGAATGTCTATAATAATTCTAAAAGCGGGTAATGTCTATGGGCTAAGGCACCTGACAGAAAGTATTTTAAAAATCTATTAAAGCCCTTTTATGCTGTCAACTGTTCCCAAAAGAGCAGCCTGCTAAAGATGCTACTTCGATATTTTTTGACAAGTAAAAAAATGATTTGCAATTAAGCACAAACAGTAGCATATACGATGCACAACATGCGACGATGAACGAACCTTTCAATGCTGCAGCATAAATTGAAGGCCCGGCTCACCATTACTCCATTGGTACTCTAACCATTTTTTTTTTGACTTACGACTTCTAACAGCTGGAGGAGGCCCCTTTGCTTGAGCGCTGTTTGCATCCTTCACGCTATCCCACACATATGAGAGCACTTGCATCCTTGTTAATGCAAGTAGCTGTACCACGATTCCTAGAAGATAGCAAGAAAAAATATAAGAAGGAGACCACCTAATTGTTTCTTTCATGTTTTAGCCTCCTTCGCATGGCAGAAACTTAACACCTGTAAGGAAGGCGGGAGCCCAACTTTCCTGGGAATTTTACTTGTAAAACAGACTCTAAAAACTCTAAAAACCACGGAAATGGAAGTGGAAAGCAATGGTAAAAATTACTAGCTAATTTTTCATGACGGACTTTAACAGCAGCACTTTCTTTGTGTGATCTCTATAAACATCAGAATACGATGCAAGCGAAAATTCTACCTACTAATACCACTAAGATAATAGGATGCTTGATTAGACAGTAAGAGCTTGGCCGGATGATGGCTTTACTTATAACTTTCAAACAGTTAAGTTATATATAATAGCTAGAGTCACTCTCTAGCAAATTACTGTTAGAAAAAAAAAGCAATTTCGCGGATCGTTGTTTAAATTCCGCTAATCTTCCAAAACCACAGTTTCTTCCTTCGCCACGTTCTTCTAATCTTATATGAAGCCTATCATGTGATTCATAGAACATTTTCTAGAATAAATTCTCGGTATGCATCATAACATAAAGCTCACTATATTTCTCGCCTGCGCTTTTCTTAGAAATTCGACGATACTTATTGAGAAAACCCTGGTCGTTTTAGTGAAGCATGGGTATTCTGAGACAGCGGTCAGCTAATCTAAGAAACTATTGCGATTTGCGACCAGTCACTTCTAATCACTCGTATTTTATGTGACAGTCTCAATTCGCTCTTTTATGTTAATCTTGCGGAATCAATTTAGTGACCGGATACAGAATTTATCGCAGAAATTTCAGATGCGCAATTCATTACATTCCGCGGCTCCTCGGCTACGAAACCACAAATCGAATAGAGGGACCTGGGCACTCGCTGGGAATGTATTCACTTGATTTGCAGGTGAACTACTTAAAGACTTTCGTACTTTCTAAGGATATTCCGCCTGAATGCCCGACAAGAATTCGCTTTTCTAGACTCAAGGGAAACAGCAAGGTTATGCGAATGCTGGTTACGTGCATAGAGAATCCGTGACAACTGCATAGATTTACTACTTTGTAATTGATTTGTGCCAATGTTTCAATTTTAGCATTTTTTTAAGTCTCATGTTTGATTAGAAGCAGAAACTGCCTGTTTTCTTCAAATTGTTTAGATTGATATCTTTTTCCTTCGCGTGTATGTAGAAAATTCGCCATCTCCTACGAACGGGTTACCCTATCGTTGTGTCCATACGCAGTTTATTAGTTGTGTAAATAGTGAAAGTAATGCTCAGGAACAAAAAAACTACTTTGTAAATAAAACTTGCATATAATCCTTTCAGACCAGCAGTTTAGTTTGCAAAGATGTGCATTTATAAAGTTTACAATGGTTACCGTGCTTGCTCGGTTGATTCTGTTGACATGTGAGTAATTTACTGTCGACTCAAAATATTTGCTCAAGTCTGGCCTTATCACGACGGTCAGACGCGTGCCACCAGCAACACTGCTCCTCCCGTTGTTTACTCCGTACTGCGTTCCTTCTTAGCCTATCGGCTACTGTAAGGGTAAGCTAAAAATTCTAGATTGTTTTAACCTAATAAGCCTTGCTCTTGAATCCTCGGAAAGGC
>KN549200.1:841179-852416 GCA_000797555.1 Oesophagostomum dentatum | reverse complement strand
AAAAAACAACGCTAGCAAATTTTAAAAAAATCTAACCTTGTAACCAAGTGCAGACAAAAGGAGTGTTATACCTGTTTTTCTAAAATTTAATTTTTCTGTCATTAATTAAAGGCTCAAAAGAGATTATTCCATGATCAGTTTTTCATTTTCATCCTTTAAATTTACTTTGTTTTCCTACCACACCAGGATTAAACCCTACAAAATATGCATAGTGTACGGAGGCGTTCGCGAGAAATTTCGCTATCAGCTATGCTGACCAGACCCTTTCAGCCAGTAATGAAATTTCGTGTAAGGCCCAAATGCGATTTGTCTTCCATGCAGCCGGCGGTCATCGGGCAGCAGCCACAAATAGGCTCGATCAAGCGACCCTTGTTCGAGGCTATTCGAATCTAATCTTGACCTCAGCGCTTTCTCAAGACCAATCCTGTCCTGTCTCAAAACACTTATAATACAGAGGATCGGCCGCCTTGTTTTCAAAGTAGCCCGTCCACTTTCCTACAAAATTAATCTTTTTATATTTGCTTGTGCTTGTCCAGCTGTCGCATGGGCAATGTTACATAACTGGAAGGTGTTTTGAACTCGTTGAAGAGAAAGAATTATTTCGAATCCCACAAAAGTTGCAAAAAATGGCACTTTTATTATTTCCATAATAAACTTGCCAGTTGTTCGGACGAGTTGTCCGCAAGTTCTGTTTGCCATCTCTCAAAAAATGGTATCCTCGACTCAGTCGTTTTATCTGGGAATTTCTAAATATAAATAAAGTTATATGATAAGTCGGCTATCACGAGTTTCATGCCGTTGCCAAACCACTGCCGGTCGCTTTCGCCTTTCATTTTGAAGATTCCTAAATAACTGAGCATTGGGGTCCCGAAGCGATGGGGATGCAAGACAACTCGCTCGCGCTCTCAGTAATTAGTCCTTTTGGCCCACGACGGTTTTTCGCTTTTCTGGGGATGTAGAAACTTTTAAAAGGTCACGCTTATGTTTTCGACTACTCAGGCAGCCGCTGTTCAGAATATGAAAAAAAACTCAAAACCACTGTAGCAAGTAAGAGGACAAAGTTGTTCTGCTTCTTCGTAGCTTACTTACGAAGAACTAAGCATACTTTTTTGAGCCAACTGTAATCGGTCAGATCGTTCCATTCGTCAAGAAATACGACGTGATTTCCTCTCTTAACCTTCCCCCACCTTGTAATTTGCCTCACTCTTTTGACTCGAATAAATCTTCAACCATCCGCCTATTAAGGAGGCAGATGAGATGGTAAAGGGAACCCGAACACCTTATTATCTTATAAACCCAGTATAATTATAAATGGAAAAATAAACGCAACTATCTACAGTAGCGGTCAAAAAGTATTCGGAGAAGCAGTTTCTCGCCCTTTCATTTTTTGATGAATCTCCAGTTATACATTCGCTATTGCATGGATGTTTTAGCCTAGGTTAGTTCTCCCTCTAAGGATCATCAACCCTACCTCAATCCCGGCAGGTAGCGCAAACTGGCATAGTTATAGCCCTTAACCCTTATCTTCACCCTTTATAAGAACAAATTTGTTTCTCTCATGACAAATTACCATCGAAAGGGAACACGTGCGCAGGTGCTCTATGTCCTGCGGAGCTACCCGGAAAATTAGCAGCTTGAACCACTAGCTAACAATAAAATGGTGTGAGAACTAATAGACCTTTAAAAAACAGTACAAAAAGCTTTGGACTTCTTTCTTAGTAAAAACAAATGGATTCATACTTTCAATAACTTTTCTGTAATTTTAATAATTTTCGATTTTTTAAATTTTTCAAATTTTTTAAAATAATTTTTATTAATATTCCGGGAAACGCATGCACACCTACTTATGAACTGCTCACGCGTTTTCTTGCCTGAGATGCGCTAGAGGGATATTTTTGGCCTTCGATAATGGTCGATGTTTTTATTTTTATCTAAACAATCAGAAGTGCTACTAAAAAGGATATTATTCGATAGCTTTGAAGAGGTCTTGCGTAGTTCGCATAATTTTTCCTAAATTTCTTGGCAGTGTGTAACAGTGAAATAGTAGAATTACGAGAAAAGGAGAAAATTGTTCGAAAATTTGTAAACCGCTTCCAAGTGGTCCGCAGAAGCAGGTACCGCGGTTTGTTTTGCGGCGCTGCATACTCGAATGGCAGTTTAATCTGATCGCACTAAGAGAGAGTTTTGGCAAAAATGTATTCTCAAAAAACAGCTTGTCCGAATACTATTGACCGCTACTGTATTCTCTTTGCTCCTTTGCAGATAAAAGGTGCAAATATTTCGCTAAAACTAGGCGCAAAATTCGAGAAAAGAACCAGTTTCAGAAAGTAGAGAGATATCAACTCTCACCACAATGACCTGCTTACCTTTCCTGTTATGTGAAGAACACGCTTCTAGTTATAAGAAAAAACTGGTGCGGTTGCTTGAAGCAGTTAATAGAAAGACTAGGGCGTCCATTTTTCTTCGACTATATGAGCTCTAATATATTTCGTTAAGTGGCATAAGTGCTCTTTCTATTCTTTTCTCTCCACACTCGATCGCATTCTTGCCTCGCTTTTTTTTCCTTTTTAGCACTAGCTCTTTTGACCGGTCAGAAATTACACAATGAGTCAAATGCATCGATCCTGCTTGTCTAAGAAGTATATTTCGCTCGAAACAACGATTGTGCTAAAAACGGCACAGCTTTCGCTAACATTAGCCATTCTGCGACCGCTCTGTTTTGACTATTTTTTAGTTTCTAGATAACTTCCGAAAGTTTATTTCTTCCATACCTTTCATATAAGAGCTGTTAGTGAGAGCTAAAGCATGATTCCAGCTCTTCTGTACAGCCTGCTAAATAATTCTGCCATAAAAACGTCTTTCTTCGCTGAAAGGGCTGTGAAGTTTGTTGAATATTTTGCTCAATCTGCAAGTATCTTGCTGAAAAGTCTCGTAATTATCCAAACTATCCTTCAAGGTAAGCATTAAGATAGAAGCGGACGATACGCGTGGAAACATCATGAAAATGGAAAAAGGAAATTACGTGGCAATTTTTAAGAGTATCATTGAACAGGAGTTGGCAGACCAGATATACAGTTCACTACAGCTACTAAAAACTAGCTAAAATTTTGAGTTCTGAATGTAACTTCTCGCTGCATATCTTACAAACGAACTTTTACTCCTGATACTTCCCTTCGTGGACGCAAACACAAGAATGTACAAATTCAGCCAATTCTAAAAGTTGCGTTGTCACTTTCATGTATAACGACCTTTAACCAATCTTACAGTGAAGGGAAGCGCAGAGAATCTGTGAACGGGTAATATTAATAGAAGGATGACATTGCTTATCGCACTGTGTGTGCTACACACTTTCTCCGGGTATAGCAGTTAAGGGCATTTGCTTATTAAGAAATAGTGCCTCTTGTTTCTTTTCCTATCGCTGAGCAATACTTAACGGAAGCTTTCCCACAAAAATGTACATTGCATGAAGAAATTATTAGCGAGAAATACATAGCAAGGCTTAACTCTAAGTAAGCGGAATGAAAAACTTGTAGAATACTTACCAGTGAAATTAGCTAAGAAGACATGAAGGATGTGGAAAGTTCAAGACAAAGACGTGTACGCAAAAAATACGAGTCATGGTAAGGTTTCCAATGTTTTATCCAGCGAAGCGCAGACTATACTGACTTATCGTTTCAATATCCGACTTGTAAATTTCATTAGTAGAAGTTCCTAGTTTTCGACAGGAGTGTTTTTCTTATCTATTGAGCTACGCGTACATTCGCGCTGCCCTTCAACAAAGAAAATATTATATAGGTAGCCGTGAAAGAACGATACACATAGTCTTGTGCAGTGGTGGTCAGTTGTGTTGGCACAAGCCGTTTTTAAATATATAACTTTGCCAAATTTTCCTCTCAGAGTAACTTGATTATACTGCCTTTCGAGTACGTACGTAATATCTCTCTGTATCAACTGCTTCTGTTGGCGAAGTGATTTGCAAATTCTCGAACATTTTTCTGTTGTCTTGGCAATTCCACTGTCCTGCTGTAATAAAGTGTCGCAGAAATTCTGGGAGAATCAAGCGAGCTGCACACGGCTCCGCAATGTTATTACATTAGTTTCCTTTTAGGGCCGTTTGCCCTAGTGCAGAAAAATAGAAATATTTATGCCTATAAAATGCCTGAGATACCTCTTGCGCATCTGAGACGAGAAAATTCTTCAGCATTTCGTTACCTAGGCACACGCCATTTCCGGAACCGATTACAGAAAAATTACTGAAGATGTGAGTCCGTCCCTCGTTAGTAGGAAATATCCAAAAAAAAACTTTGTCACAGTTTTTGAAATCTATTCGGCTTCAAACCTTTTGCTGTTTGGAGGTGCTGTGAGGTTCGGCCGTCCCGTAAACTCTGTAGTAATCACATGCATGCCTTTTTCTTCGTCGAGGGCAGTCTGTTCGCAAGGGGAGAATTTTTTGAAAAAGGTGAAATAAAGTCCACGGCTTATTACAACGGTTCAGTAGGGAGGTTAGACCCCTTTACGGAACTCATCTTCACATTCTTGACTCCATTTCGACTCTGCTTCTCCACCACTAAAATTGCCCTGGGCTCCTTGGTTTTATTTAGATATGAGAAGTTATGCGTCTAATGTCTGAGATGAGATTTCGCAGGATCAGCCGCTGAGAGTCTTCCTGCACGTTTTTTTTTCTGAAAATTCCGCACTTGACATGATTGCTTTCTTTTCCAGTCCTTTTTTATGTTATATTTCTACTCTATTTTATTAAACAAACCAAAGAAAAACTTTCTAGGAACATTTAGGTACAACATCGTCTTCGCATATAAAAAATACTGAGAAGTCACTTTTTGTCTAAATACATTCAGTGTTTCTGTAACCCCAGGATCAAGATATACAGATCCGACACTTTCAGATAGCCCCAGAAAGCGAACTTTTTACGGTCAAAATTGACATTTAGAAAGAAGTGCCGATTTAGATTTTTGGGCTACCCTTCTTTATACTTAATCAGACTTCACGTATGCGTACGCGGAGCGCATGCGTACGGAGCTTTTTCGAAAGTATTCTGTTTTATTCGTGAATCTTGTGCGAGATGAAGGGTTTCTCAATCCAAATAGCTTCGTGTTTCTTCATCATCGAATAAATTGGAACGCAACAGATGTGCCACATATTGTTCCACGCATACGGATCCTGCTGCGTCTTCTCTCTGCCTCTTCAGACCTGGGGAAATTCTTTACTGGCATGGCATGCAATATCTACCTCAAAGGCAGCACCCACTATAAAAATATTGACCATTTTTACCACAGAACTTTTCTCCGTCCACGACTGCAAAAGAACTCACGTCGAAATCTCGCTTTTCTTCAGAATTCGAATTCATATCAGCCATTCATGCTTGCCCCTTTTTAAGCAGGCCTACAGGATGGTCAAAAAAAAGTTTGAGAGAACTATATACAGTTAGCACACCAATGACGAAAGTAGCCGGAAAAACGAATTTTAAAGAAAAAATTTTTTACTCAAATTCTTGCACTCTTCATGCACATCGAGAGAGGAAACCTTTAAGATGAAAACTGAAGAACATCTTCTGTCTGTCTTTAATAAAGCAAGAGGAACTTATCTATGACGCTATTCATATTGAATCTGATTTTTCACGGTTTATAAGGCGCAGCTTCACCGAGGAGCATACATAGCTCTCTTCAATCATACAAGTCCGCATAGATGGGTCTGTGATATATACTGAGATTTATGAGAACAAAACAATTTCGGAACTCTTCTCACCCATTCTAGCCGGTTGTAATATAAATATCATTGACGCGTTTTTCTAGTAACAATCCTTCTGCTCCATTTTTTCCTCCCCTCGAACTATTACATTGTGTCTCTGGCGTTTTGCTCATTGCACAATCGACAACAGCTGCGAGGGCACCGCCACCATCAAATTCCGATCTAATCCGGGCACATTTGCTTATACATATGTTGCAGACATACTGTTCCGCTTCCTCAATATTTAACCGCTTCGCAAAACGTTTAGCCAGTTTTGGAACAGTTTGTAGTCAAGTAGAGGTATGCACTGCCTAAACGGTGCTAAGAAACGCTGCACTTTTCCTGTACTACCTATACACAGATAAGACTTCTAACACGGATTGGTAGGTAATAGCGTACGTGGCTAATGTGGAAGCAAAAAGAAAAAGGTCATTGCTTTCGGATCTTTTCTGCAGTTTTTGGCATAATGTCGCGCAGCACAACAGGCGGAGGTCGCGCAAGCAGAATGCCTACTGTCTAACTACCGGGATATAGCCCACGTATCTGTTTTGTACGATGGAGAATTATGCTTGCACAACGGACCTGTTTACGCAAGGATTAATATTTTACGGGGTATCACCCTAGCCTTTACTCAGTCTACTGAAAAGTGCAAGTTTTTTTTTTGTTACAGATACACAGTGGATAGTAATCTGCAATTAAGATCTCATCCTACGAACAGGTGCTCCTCGTAGGGCTTTTTTAAGGGTACTAGACTCCTTTTCCGTATAATTCAGAAGTAGCTGCACAAAATTAAATGCAGATCTTTTCCGATAGGCAGGTGTAGCGCAGGAGAAATTCGTAGTCCTTTATTTTGCTAATTACGCCAATCCGGTAGCAACCATGAAAGTTAGTTATCACGGTAGGGGAACGAAGCAGGCAAATTGGGAAAGGTTCAAAGAATCTAATTTCTCAAAGGTCCTTTGCCCGCTACGCTGCTGGGACAAAAAAATGTAAATATTTAGTTCGCTCATTTCCACATCACATTACCAAACCTCTATGTTTTTCAAGCCAACCAAAACTGTACATTCCATTTTGTTGAACATGTACAAACTGTTCACCAGTTTCGTTAGGCTAGCTTTTTGCCTAAGCTAAGCCATTTTGTTTTCTATCAAGATTTACGATACACTATTAATACTTTTGTACCCCTTTTTTGTCAAGTCAAACAACTGCGCTTTATGTCTTCATTCCTAGCTTTACCAAAATATACTTAGAAGTTTTCTGATACCAGGGCTTATAAGTAGATGAGTTGCGAGGATCGAAGAACTGAAATTGACACAGAGCTAAAATTCAACGGTAGTGTTTTACTACTTCTCAGACTGAGACTCTGTTCCTTGTCTTAATTAGATTTTATGTAGCTTGAGTGCAAAGCAGACCGGGTCCGTAAGAGCATCTCGGAGAAACATTGTTTCCAATTGAATTGCAGTCATAAATTGTCTGAAAGTGATGATTGAACCCTTTTGCTAATGTTTGGACGTTCAGTGTGATTTCACGGCAGAACAATATCATAATTTCATAGCAAGTACCTAGGCTAAAAGTTATAAACAAGTGGTAGAATCACAACTTATTAGGCTCCAAGTTGCCTGTATAGTTTAAAATACGAGTTTCGAATACTTATTGCTATTCCGAAATAATACCTTACATCTGTTCTGAATGTCGTCGATGTTTACGACATGAAGCACGCGGTGTACGATCAAACCGAACTATGTCTTCCATATGTCCACATTAAAAATGCATGCACTCCACGGTGCCAATGCTGCTCATTGCCTCGAGCATCGCCAAAAACTGCTTGATGAGTCTTCTTCAGCCGCACTGCATCTGCCCTTGGTAGAGCGTTCATGCATTTGTGCAGTCTCCCGCTGGCTTTCCTTCATCCTCGGATCTTTCCTCGAGTCCTCGATCTGTACTTCTTGATCGTTTGCACGAAAGGATTCCACAACTTGATGAATACTTTATGGGAACATGCGTGATATGATCGACAGCGTATGGTGATTAGTGCGTAATATGAAAGGGCTCGCCGCGAATCATCACTCATCGCCCGCTCCTCTCATTAGCTTACACCGACCAGTATCGTCTCCTATGAATACAGCTGCAGTACACAACTTCGTACGAGCACGCCGCAATTAGTTTTTCTTCTCCTTAACTAAATGCAATCCATCCATTCTTCTAAACGTATCCGAAAAAGTCACCTTGGTAAACTAGACTTGACTAATGTGCTGCATTAATAACTCGTCGAAAAAAGCGGTCGACTCTTTCTAGATCCACTGCCACTTCAGAATTGGGTTAAGATCGCGACAGCTATTCTCAGAGACGAACGTCTCTTCACAAATGTGTTGTTTTTTGGTATCCGACACGATAACAAAGTAGTTTTGTGCTTTACTTGGTTGTACATATTTAAGCGTTCACTTCCATATTCTGAAGGTGCCAGTACTTTTACCAAGCTACTGCTTGTGTTGTCGAACCCAATCTTAAAATGGCTTAGTTTCTCTGCTCGTGTGAATTACTGTTAGGCTCTCTTGTTCTTAGCATTTCTCAGTAGATCTCTTTAACAGCTAATACTATTGTACTAATAATAACCGCCTTATTAATGTCATTGAAGTTTTTTAAATGACATATATAACGACGCTGTTTTGCAAGTAATGCTTCGCGCTGTTTCGCAATTTTTGCAAAGGAGCAAACACCTGGGTGTTTTATAACGTGTATTTTTTAAGAATAAGCCTTTTACAACATCGTTGCTATAATACACAAGGCCTATAGCCTTGAAGACTAGCAAAATACAATGCCGAGATAGCTTTTCTTTTAGTCTTCATTGTTCTCTATTACGTAATGATTACATTGATTTTGCAAAAGGAACTGCTTTTAACAAATAATGCAGTAATTCCTGCGGTTTTTATAAAGTAAAAGCTGTCGTTAACTTTACATTCAATCTTTGCAATAGATAAAAAGTAGAGTTGCAGTATTCTAGAAATCTCAAAAGCATTCACCGGGTATGTATCTTTCCGAACTGTAGTCTTCTATATGCTCTCCAGTCTTAGGTTCGCTTCTGCAACATTTCTTCAGTTTATTGTCTGGCCCTCTTTTGTACGGAATGACTAAATCTTTCGCAGATTCGCAACAGCATTAGTGACAGATAGAAGACAAAGGATAGTACAACATGAATCAAACAAAAGTGCAAAGTGATTAGTGCTTGCTTCGCTGTCGCTTTTTATCATTAACTTCGCCAACGCTTCTGTCTCTACAAACACCTTTAATGAAGGCGATAAAAAGCCACACACCAGCCGCTCTGTCTTCCAGTTATCTAATCAATTTTATGCGGTTATATTGTTTAGATATGCATTCCCTTTAATTTACTAAAATGTCTAGCAGGCATCAAATTTATAATACACATACGAGGAAGCGACAAAAGCGTGGCGGAAAACAGACATATAATAATTTCAGTCACTATAGCTTTCTTCATTAAAATCGTCAAGCTGATTCTGTAGATTAGGCATAGATTATCTAGTCATCCCTGGCAACATAGATCCTCCGAGTCACTGGCCAATTACTCTTCCATTAGGAGATTCTCTGCGTTTGTTTACTTTACATAACGAGAAAAGACTTAGCTGCAAGGATAGAAAAAAAAAGATGACGAGCCCTTCATGCACTATAGTAACAAAAGAAAATTGTAGGAGCAAAGTTCTTCTGGAAGAAAGCTGCACTGTTCTGCAGTTTGTCGAATTTACCGTCTTCATAAAGTTCCTCCCTTTAATAGCACCAATGGTAGCACTAGAATTTTGCCTTTAAACAGCCTTTTTTTAACTATACGCATCACTCTACAGAAATCGTTGCGTTTTCTATTCCACCTGTTGAGCATTACTACGAATTCTGCTGTTTTACAAGTACATCAGTTATTAGTTCCCTCGCGGTTTTTTAAATCCAAGTTTTATCCCTACTTCTTCTGATTCAAGGAAAGGTTGCTATGCTGTTTCCAAACCCGCCGCATATATGAGGTGCAGAAAATGTGATTCAACGTAAAGCACTGCTCGTCTTTACCTCCTCGTATTCTGCCAGTGTTTATTATAAGGCAAACAATGAATAACAAAAACGATGACAAAACAGGGAGCTTTGTTCAACACAGTCATGTGGGACCGATAAATGAGAAGTAAAAGGGTACATCGTGTAAATATCTATATAATGCTTTTGAAAATTACGTCTCTTATATTATTATTATTTGGTCTGGGTAAGCCAGCTCAAACGACATTAGCGGAAGTGTTAAATATTTCTTCAGAAATAGCGTTTACAGGTGCTAGAGCGCGAGCTGTTACCTCCGAGGGAGAGTCATTTTGGCCAATTATTTTTAGTCTTGCAAAAACAACGGCTGACACGCACTGTAGAGTTACTATCTATGTTATCTAAATCTGCAGTCAAAGTAAATACTTCAACAATTTTTATTTTAATTGTGTTTTAAGAACAGGTGCTAATTTCAAGTAACACCCTGAAGTTTAGTGATTAAAGATTCGACACTTCTTCAAAAATGTTTCCGCAAATTCGTACATCTGATATCCATTGTTCTCTCCAGCCGCTTCATCATAGCTAATCTCTTTATATATTCTCTGCACCATCGCCCTCAGGAATAGTGACGTGTTTCTCGCTCGATGATGAACGGTTCGCCTTAGCACCTCATTTTAAGCCACAGATCCATGATCTTTCGACGACGGCCCATCTGTCTTTCTAGGCAACGCAGCATGAATCATTTCCGCACCCCTCGCATATCAGACGATTCGCATTTTAACAAGTTCTCAAATCCAATACGCTGCATCTGCTGCCGGCAACGCTCACCCACATCGACTTCTCAACCATCCTTCTCATCCTCTAGAACTTGTGTTGGCTGTCCACCGGACGGGTGTCACGTAGCTGCATCGTAATCCATGAAATGGTGTGAAAGTCCCCGCCGCTTGTTATTGAGCCAGTCGCATTTCATTGCTGCCGAGGTGTAAATATGACTATAGGCCGTGGCAATATGATCGCGATATGAATTTTTATAGTTGTTCCCCTAGCAGTATTGCTGCTATGTGAAATCCGGAAAACCGAGAAGCTGCTCGCAGCGAGTCCAATTTACCGTGATCTAACTAATACTGCAGAAGCCAACACAGATGCTTCAAAAGCGGAATTCTAACAGAACCTTACTTGCACTACGTGCTATACTTACTACTTATCATGTCAATTTATCACTTTATGCGGGAAAAATGAGAATTATTAATTTACTATAACAAAAGGCTTCGAAAATAGTGATAGAAATACTTACAACAGGAAGAAGGGGCTAAATGTAGTGCAAAGAAAAAGCGACCATGTCACTATCGTAGACGGAAGACTTACAGTTATACATCCGACAAGCTAAACTTGATAACAAAGCACCTATAACCGCGCATGACCGTGTTAAATGCACAACCTGAGCTGAAATTTTGGGGGGAGGGGGG
>KN549200.1:814959-833052 GCA_000797555.1 Oesophagostomum dentatum | reverse complement strand
ATCTTTCCCTTTCACAGCGAACTGGGCCTTTTTAATACGAGCATGTTGTTCTTGGCAACGGTAAGGCTTGATGCCTAGAACTCCGTTTTTAGCTTTCTTCTTAGCTCATTCGCTTTTAAAAAAGTTATTAAAGTACTTTAGTACCAGATATCTTGCTTACGATTTCGTTTTGCGGACATTTTTTTGCCTTACACAAAATATTCTGAGACCAGATTGACCCCTGCAAAGGCGAATATCTTCGAAATGGACATCGATGTTCAGGGGAAGCCCTCTTCAACTCGTTTTTATTTTATTATTCGTTGAAAAGATCCCAAACCAACAGCATACAAATTTTAAGAAAACTGTGACAAATATTTGCTAATAAAACCGTACTTCGCTTTTATTTATTTTTATTTTCTTTTTATTATTTATTTTTTCACGGTTAAAACATTTGTTAAATTATTATATTTAATTACGCTCATTCTACTTCGCTACTGTACGGACTAGATTGTTTTAAGGATCAAATTAGAGTCGCCAAGAAAACACAACAGTGTTCTGATTCTTTGATTTCGCTTTCCTACTTTTTTCTGTGCTCCCGAATTTCATTTCCGTTCCTCCTCGATCTGTAGTCTTGCGTTCCATGACTCATAGCATAGACATTTGCACTGTTATCGGCCAGCAGCTACAACCTAGGCGTACCTGGCAGTGCGAAAGTAATTGCTGGTCAATATAGCACACATTGCCATCTTTTCGAATGATGCATTATTCAGCGTCGCAGTGCTGCTCTCAGCGTCTTTCTTGCTGCGATTTTATTCCTTTGATAGTGCCGGCTTTCGCTTTTTTCTCGTTCGCGCATCCGTACCCCTTTGTTTTAAATTCCCGATTCTAGCACCGGCTACCGTTCGTGGCCAGGGTGCGCCAGAAAATGCTCGGAACGTCTGCAACGTTTCCATGCACGGCTACTAGTGCACTCATTCGATTTTTCCCACGATTCCTCCGTCGTTAGCATGCTATCCCAGCAATCATACCTCTCCCTACCGCTGTGTGTGGGCGATGCTGGATGTCATTATTGATCGATACGTATATGCTAGCGCATGTCGTGGTTCTCTTGACCTCTTCGTGTGTGGGATTAGCCGAGTCCTGATTAGACTACTTGGCCGACGATTGGTCGTCCCTGCTGGGGGTGAAGTCCCCGTGGTGCACCTGCACGCTTCATCTTAGATGCTGTCAGGCTCCTACCTCAGCGCCTCGTTTCCTTCCTCACAATCGCTCCAGATTGCTTGGAGTCATTCATGCATGTTGCTTTTAGATGCTACACAAGCCGTCGTGCGTAATTGTTGTTGTTTTCGGCATTCGCCAGGCGAAACTGACCTCACTCCTATACGATTTTATATCTAAAATTCGAATTGCTCTTGTTTTAAGTACTCCGTTATCATACGTGTTAAACCCATTTCCGACTTTCCGGAGAATTATTGTTGCTTTTGAACTTCTGTAATAGCGTTCCCTGTGTTAAATACATGAATTACTTGAAATTGCTGTGACACACATTTTAGGTAAGGCTAAGTATGTGTGCTACTTAATACAATTTTAAACCTGTTCTACCTTTTGTTATGCAAATATATATATATGTTGCGCGTAATTAATTGTGAAACATTGGTGAGCTTTTCTGGACAATCTAAGTTTTACAGTTTTAATGAGTTTCTGCTGTTTCCGTTTCCTCGTTAAATTTTCGCAAAAGGTGCTATGATGTGTGTTTTCACAAAAAAACGGTTATGCTTCTATGCTATATAATCATCTTTCGGAGAAATAGATACTTTCCTGGAATTTTTATTCACTTTTTGGAATATTCTAGGAGGTTCCACTTATTAGCTTTGGGGTTCCTTTTGCATTTTCTTTTTTTTTTTTGAACATGTATATGTATAAACAGTACGAAGTGTATGCATCGAAATAACACGAAAAACATGTACAATATATCTGAGAATTACAACGAAACATCGGACTGAAACTGTTTGCAGAAATTTTTATCGGGGTATATTGCGTTCTTTCAAGCATGCAGTGAGGTATTTCAGAAATTCGCAAGAAAACCTACCAGTTATCGGGGCTATGTAAGTGAACTCTTGTATGAATTAAAAACCTAAAACTTGTTCAGCGATTTTCCGCTCAGTGAGGAGTTGCTAATTAAGATCAAAACTAATGCAATCCGTACACTGTGACCGTTCTCTTGTGTTTGGTCGAAAATCGTTTCTCTAAAAAGAAAACTCGAGGAATTTTAACGATTGTTTGCGTTTTCCTCGAAAACGTAATACTTCCTTAGTTGTATATTGGATGCATACTGTGCGATTGCATATCCTCTTTTCGTTTTGTTCTTAGTCATTCAATTTACCTGTTTTTAAGCAGGGCATAATTATAACCCTTGCTTGGATTTCTGGACCTTTCTGCCATAGTCTTTTTATTTTTCATATCATATTTCGCATAAGTTTAGCAACTATTTCTGCGAGTCGCATCACTATCACGACCTATTTCTGAGGCGGCAGGACGTTAGCGCCCGAATTTTTGGAGGAGATGATGTGTGAGTGGATGAGGCTAAGAAGAGTAATAAAGAAGCTTTCACCACACACATCCCCCCCCCCCGTTTTTTTGCGCATGTGGAAGATGTGCTAGTTTTTCTAAAGGTGCATATCAACGATAAGTTGCACTATCTAAAATACAATTTTGAGTCATAATGAGGCCATATGGGAGTGAATTTTTAATGCGCAGACGACCAGATAGCATACAACTTTCCAAGAAAGAGCTGAGCTATGGTACATTTAATTTTCTTATGACTGCGAGCAACCAACAAGTCAACAGCCTCGGAGTAAATTTCAAGTCTCGTACGCTGCAGGGTATGTGTTAAAGTCTTCTAAAACTCGCTTCAATTGTTTGGTTTTCTTGTTCGTCAGAGTCTATGTCGTTTACAAGTTGACGTTCGCATAAAGTGATGAGTCTAACACTTTCAATTTTTCTTGTTGTTTTGTTAACATGGATGCCAGAGATTACTATATGTTCTATAACTAGTTTTCTGTAAGGCATTGATTTTTTCGCTAATGCATAAGATCAATTGCTCAGGTTTTAGTTATCTGATCTTGAACAGTAAACACATTTTTAAGTTCTCAACAAGACACGTTCACCAGCCCTTTCCGCTAGCCTATGAAAAGTCGAATAAAAATATATAAAAATTCTATGGAAGCTAGTATCTCGATATGAGATAATTTGTCTAAATTATTGAAGTTAGTCGATATTGCGTGTTAGCTCTTGTTGACTGGCCACACTTTTTTATTTTTTTTCCAACTAATAGCCTAAGAATTTTTACTATGTTTATGAGAAATTTGAGATCACCCACTATGTCCATTTTCCAAAGCGAGGAAACTATGTGATATTTAAAATTAGATTTTTGGAGATACTTATTAGTTTTTAAGAGCGTAATATGACCGAAAAATCTAAGATTTCATGACGACGCTTATGTTCATTGAGAATCCCGGAGTTAGTGAACCAAAATATGTCAGTTGTTTTCGCTTACGGTGTGTTGTTGCCCCTGAGCATTTATTTTACAATATCTTGGTCGCTTCACAGAGACTAAATCGCTCTTTTTTAGTATTAAAAACATTTTCCGGTTTCTAGAGTTATCGCGCTCACTTTTTTTGCACAGCTCGTTTAGACTTGCGGTAGAGGAACGGGGCTCGGACGAGCACTCGCACGCGCCATAAACGTTCACCTCCGACTCGTTCACGCATCAAATCCTTATTGTCGCTGCACACGTTCGCGATGAGCGGCTTTTCCTCTTCCGCAGGAGGCATCCGCGACCCACTGTGGACAACTTGCACTCCGCGTAATTAATGCTTGTCACCAAGGCGCTTTGCTAGCCGCTTTGATCGATATTCTTGGAAATTCATTGTGAACCAGTGTTCCGGTCCGGCAAACCCGGTCGTTCTTCCGCATTTTCGCAGTACGAGAGTGCGACCGAGCGGAGGTCCGCGTTCGGATTTATGTGGGGTCTCGTCGACAACTTCATCGCATAGCTAAGTGTGCGTGCTGCTTCGATGGCCCTACATGGCCTCGTCATTTTCTATTCGTAATTGCATGACGATTTGCTAGTATTTCCATGCACTTGAGTATCCTAATGAGATGCTAATGTGCCCCGACTTATTACTAGTAACGCGACAATCGTACAAGGCCCTTGTCGATATGCTTCAGCTTTTCGTAGACGCGCCATCTGGTAGCACAGACGTCGCCTCGGCTGCTCGGCGAAGGGCGTTAATTAACCTTTTCTAGTGGGTAATTGTCGTTATGACTTACCTGGACGCGTGACATGTTTATGGGCTCCTCATGGGCTATAATGGTCCTGAACAGGTGCCCCTATCATATATCCGCGCGTACACACACTTGCTCACCATGGGCATTACTAACATGCAGTTTGTTTACCTAAGTGTTTTTCTTCAACATTTCCTATTTCACATACACTCAGTCCTTTTTCAGAAGCTTATCGTTTTACATGTCCTTTTCCTATTTACTGCTATTTTTCCCAAAATTATTTCTCTTTTGCTGAGCTTGCTGAAGTATTTTCCTCCCCAACTTTATCTCCGCAAAACTCGTATCCGTGCCTTCTTTTTGGTGCAGAGGTTTTTTTTGTAGAAGGTCGAAATGTAATCTGAAAATTGCATTACTTTGGGGCTATTTTCATGCCTTCTGCACTTTTATTGGATGAATGCAAGGCTCGCAGCTTGACCGGATCTCATTCAAGCCGGATACAGAGCCTTGATTTCAAACTACTCTTTCCAGAAAATGGAAGCCACAATTATCCAGTAATGGAGAGTTTCATAGATTTACGTTCGCTTTTTGCTCATGGGTGAGTAGGAAAGGCTGTTAGAGTAGGAACTGGTTTTTGCAAATTTATTTCTGTAAATAATAGATCGCGCAGGCCATTCTATGCCGATTGCTGGCTGCAGTCCTCTCCATTCAAATATTTGAATGATTTTACGGAGTCGTGCCAGACAGTCCAGTTAACTCTTTTACTTATTAGTTAGCTGGCTTTCAAACATCCTTTAGTCAGGTTATCTCAGTTAACTCCATTTTCATTTTGAAGGAGCGATCTTTTTTCGTTGCTTTCCTATGCTACCCTATCTTTTTTATTCTTGTTTTTTTCTCTGAGTTTACTGGATCATTCTATTGGTGGTGGCTGCTGGGATATTATAATCTTTGGCTGTTTTGACGAATATTTTCCCCCATTTCTTCGAAAAAATTTCCTTCTCACCTTGTTGCCCTATTTTTGAGTTTTTTAGCTGTGTAAAATTTACAGTCACGAAAATGGCGATCATGCCTTAGGAAGTGCGATTGATTTCCAGATAGATAAGGTTTCTTTCTTTCTTCACTGCTCTAAACTCGTCAGATTTTGAAGAACCGTTCTGCCTTGGCAGAACTACTCACTTTATCTATATGTTGAAGAGGCAAGTTTTGACGAGGAAACGTTTCCGAAGAGTTAAAGCTTTTTGTGTGGTCTCGCAAGAAGAGATGTCGAAACAAGCAGTAATTTGACCAACGAGTTCCTAGTTCAAGTAATTACATCGAAATTTTCGTTCTCCTTCTTTGAAGTACGCTTTCAGCGGTACATATTGGGTGGAGAAACGATTAGAAACTTTTATACTAAACGCCGCTTAGCGGCAAACGATTTTTCGTTTGCTCTGCTTAGAAGAAACGTCGCGGCAGTTGAAGACAATTAGTATTCGGAAGTGCAGACAAAAAGTACCTTGAAGAAGCTACTAATCATGAACAACTTAGGGGACCTTTCAAACGCTCGAGTAACTACTGCTTTTCGTACGCAGACATGTCATCTAGGATGACTTCTGGCTTTATTCTAAGTCGTTGCGAGAACTGGCTGGACATTTCAAAGATGTTCTGTAAATACATGAATCTACCACGCGTCGCCGCCTACAAACAGACTTTGTCAAAATTTGTTTCCTGGGTTTTTAATTTTTTTTGTGAGTATTGCAATAAAAAACGAGAACGAAAAGAGCAGAATTATTTTTGCAATGCCTAATTTTTTGAAAACTCGTTTTTATAATATTCCTGAGGATGCTTCTCCTGCCAGTTATTGTATTTTAGGAAGCATACTGCACTACGGAATGTTTTTTTGAAATAAAGAAATGTATTTGAATGACACTGAAAATCGCCTCCTTTCAAGAATGGTTAATCTGATATTCAGTTACATTACTGTAATGAATTAACACAGGATTTCTTTGCAAAGTTTTTCAACGCCATTGCCATCTAAACTCTTCAAGAACCGGTTCCAAGGAAGAACATATGTTTATCTTACCTGTCTTACAGTACGGACAGATCACTTTAATTACACGCTTTGATTTCTCTCCTCGTGCTTTATGTCACTCGTTTTCATTGTTTCATGAGAGCATGTGTGATGATTCATATAGGCTCTTGTTTTCGTTATTGATTCCTATGCAAATGATTGAAACCTGGAGTCCTTTGAGGAGTACCGATTTGGAAGGCGCTTAGATTTTTCTTGAGGGCGAAGAATTTGCTATTCAGTGAAGATGAATTTCACTCTCAATGTGTTTCTATTTATTCTTGCAAAAAAAGCTATAGAAAAGTCCCCTCAATAAGCTTATTTAGTGAGCTTGATTATTGTTTTAGTTTATAGCTCTCACTGTGGCGTAGTTTCCCTTCTTCAGGATTACGTAAAGTGTTCAAAATTTGGGTTTTCAATTTATCATATGTATTATTAATCTTTGTATTTTAGTTGGGCTCTGTAGAATTCTATCTAGTGATCTAGCGATCTGTTCAAATTTTCAGTATAAGCCTTTTCAGACTTTTTTAGTACCAATTAGTTTTTTTTAAATCTACTGCACCAAATGTAATGTGCAATTAACAACGCTTAGCCAGAAATTTCAAATTTTCTTTCAAATTTCGACTGTTCATGCTGAAAGCTCTTGAGCTGACCAATTTGGACTTAACTTGTTTTGTTGTGCATTAGTTGTACTCGCATAAACACGGCAGAAGATATGGTTCAGACACTACCAAAATGGTCGAATCCAAGCAACAAAAATCAGTAAACGGGACCCTTAGGTAATTTTGAAATCGAGGCTGAGCACTATATTACACCTGTATTATACTTACTTAAGAATTCTTTACTTCCATTTTTAGTGTGCTGTATTAAAGCTGTCTACTGTTCCTCTACATCATTAAGTTTATATTAGTAAAGAATTGTTGTTTATACCGTATTTATGGCTCTATTTGCACAGTGGCATAGGTGAAGTGAAACCGAACTTTGCGCCGCATTGATACGGCAGGGCTCCTTTTGACGCGGCGAGTTCGGGGCCAACTCGGGCCGCGCCCGTCAATCCGACTAAGTAGCCGAGTCGTAACTGTTCGAGGTGGTCAGGCCGAACGGGGAAACGAACCGAGTGAGTGAAATTCCAGTTTGAATGGGCCGCTGTCGCCGCGCTATTATCCTCATGCGGCGCTGCACGCACAATCTGATTTCGCGTGCCCCCCGCCTGCTGTCGCCTCTGCCCGCGCCCGTTGTTCGGTGCCACCAGCGCCCCGTCACTCAGTACCGGTGTGCCCGGCTGTCGCCACCTCATCGTCACCTGGTAATCGCACTGTCAGATCACTGCTGATGCATGGCCGGGCTTGTCGCTGCGCTTGCACTTTCTCGATGGCTATATATGCCTCGCTGTGTCATTTGAACTGTTGGCAAGGGAACAATCACACGGGTTCTTTGTTTCCTTCTGTAGCTTACTTCTTTCGAAGAAGCAAAAAAACTGCAGCTAAAAGCAGCTAGACTGCTCATGTCATTGAGTATCATACTAATAAGGGTGGGCGAACGCGTCTCATCCCCGCCGTTCGCAGTTGTTCCAGTTTTCATTTTGGACTTCTACGCATTCGAAATATATTCCTGCTCGCCAGCAATGGCATGCATTTCTTAAGCGTTCATTGCATTCGCTTCTTTTTCTCCGAAATTCAGCAAAAAACCCACTGTTCCTTGCAGGTTATAGGGACTCGTGAAATTGCCTGGAAGTCTACGTCTTCTCAGGAAGATGCGTCGGAGGTGATCAGAAGACGCTATAAGATGCCTGATCCATATTCGATCCTATTTCTTCTCTTATTCACTTCTTTAGAATTTTCCTATGCAGAAGGTGAGTATCCAACTACTTTTTTCCTTTTACTTCTTTTTTTGTGTAAATTTCGCATTTCGTTTTCTTTTTTCGCTTATACTTCTCATATTTCTCTGTTCTAATGTGGAGGAATCATCTTGCACACCTTAGGCGAATATCTGTGATCGATTACGCGGATCGCGCGCGGGTTATCTTGATATCCTTCTGATCTGTCATTTGATTAAGGTACTGACCATCTGTCTTCGCTCATCGCCCACACATAGTGTGACAGTAGAAGATCGGCGTAAATTAGAAGCCGTCACATTTTGTCGTTGCTAGTCCTGGCCCATTTTCCATGGCGCTGTTCAAATTAGTTTTCCGATGGAGTTATAGCAGGCTATTTTTCAAATTTTCCGGTCAGCGGCGCGCCTTCCAAAAAAGTGTTGTTGAACAGAAAGCGTGGGGACAAAAAAGTGAGCCGAACAAGTGCTTCTGCTGAAATTACAACGTTTTTCACGTGCGGATTCAGGAGAACAAGCGGCTTTTATTTTTTTCTCCTTTTTTCACGTGAAGAATTTGGCGTTGAAGTGTTGCTTTTTAAATAAAAACGTGAAAGTTTATTTTTTATGGATCTCTAGTCTCGTGGACGACTGATGCACCAATTAATGGAATGAACGGAAGCTCAGCGCTTCATTAGTCATGTCCTAACATCTGTCACCTCGAATGCGGTTGCTAATTGTTGGGTTTTGGACAAGGTAAAAGGCTGAAGAATTTCTTATCTTATAGACCCGTTTGTGAGCTGAATAAAGCGAGCCGCGTTTAATAACGATACAGTTCTTCCTGCTTACTCCAGCTATAGATACCGCTGGCGTATCACAGCTACATCCTTAAGCTGTTGAAGTTCTTCAGAAATGATTCGTTTAGTAAGTATTTTTCGATCGACTTGCATTACTTCAATTTAATCATTGAAGAATGATAGTTCTCTAGGCTATGTTTTTAAAAGTACCATGGTAAGTGACTGGATATAGATTCTTACGATTCTCAAACGTTCACTAAAAATAAGATTTGGAACTGGCCAATTTTCCTATATACGTCCCCATTTTCATATACCCAAATTCGAGGAGTGAAATGATTTGAAAGATAATTTCGTGGCGTCTCTGCCCTCATTATGACAGTTGTATCCTCGTTAACACCGTACTTATATGCCGTGAGCTGAACTGAAAGTTGTCAGTTTGTTCTTTTTGCAGTCTCTTCTGGCATAGAATTTTAAATGTGTACTATTCTTTTTCTTGAAAGATGTAAGGGCGCAGAGGGCCAGTTTTTAGGATACTGCTTTCACAGACAATGCATTTTTCGAGGCAGCAATCTCGTATAAAATTCCTATTGCGGAAAACAATGACCTCCGTTTTACGACGCCTTTTTTGCCGTTAAAATACGACAGCTTTAGCTACGACTGGTTTGAACTGGTTTTTCAAAGGGAGCGTTTCGCCCATATGTTTGGAATGCGTACTATTTTCTTTTCAGCTGATTTATTTGTCGATTGAACTGAGAACAGAAATCGATTCTAGAGGAGGAAAGAAAAAAGTTTCCTGTCACTTCTTGAAAATACTCAAGTGCAAGAAAAAATACAAATGTCATGTGTTATAGGTGTTTTGGATATTTTTATATTCGCGGTGAGGCTTGTCGTAAATCACGCGGTGATGTAATCAGCCGTAAAGAAGGTGTGAAAACAGTAAAGTAGTCCCTTTGAAGCGTCTTATAGCGTTGTTTTACCAACTATAATAACATTGTTGGAGTGGTATCATCGCAGCTTTTATCCGAGGCTCCAGTTACGAATCCACGTCGGGTTGATGTAGCCGGGCTGCGATGTTTGCTCTGCTAATTGACCCCACAATCTGCCCATATCATAGCCGTGGGGTCCGGCGTTAGTCGTGGGAAACTGGACTTGTGCGACTGCTGGCGGCAGCACATCAAAAGACACCACAAACGTTTCGGCAACCTTATCTGCGAGCGAGAAAACCACTGTGATAGGTCGTAAACTGTCGATGGACGCTCTTGCCACTGTTTTTCTGAAGAGATTCGCGAAATAATGAATTCATAAAAGAATCTCGAGAAAGTGCATGTCGGAGAAATACGAGCTTGCTGGGATCTGGTAGGGAAACTATCTTTATCTTTCTTACACGTGCAGGAAGTGCACGCGATTGAAAACCACTGAAGAAAGAGGCGTCGGCACAGTTTCTACAAGCTTTTACATGTTTTTGGAGCAGTTCGAACTTCGTAGTCAAAACCATCTTTTAAGGTTCTTATCTGGATTGGGAACAAACTGTAAACATAAAAAATTTTGTCCAAGCTGAGGCTTTGTTGCACTCGCTAAAAGTCTAAGAGGTATTTTTGATTCACAAAACTAGAACAACCAGAAGCTTCTAGAGAAACAAAGCTTTTCATTACTTTGTAAGTCAATAGAATATCTTTCCTTTTTCTTTTTTATTCGAGTGTTTTGACTCCAAGGGTTTTGCTTTACTCAGTCTGCATGAGATGTTGGAATAAGGTAAAGCCTGGAATGTAATTATGGCTAATTGTGTAATCATACGAAATAAGAGAGAAAGCTCACATTAGCGCTTTCCAATCTTAAAATCCTTTTTTTCTCTAGATATTCCCCTCAATAAATCCTTGATATCAGGAGTACAGAATTTGCCGTGTGATGGTTTTCATTTCATTTCTACTACACGTTTTGAGAGCATTTCCCTTTTTTGCATTTGCTTTTTCATGAAGTCTGTGGTGGGAAAAAAAGTACAAAAGCAAAAATCTACATTAATAAGGCTCCAGCAAAATCACAAATTTGTGCGAGTAATTTTATCGATTAATAAACATGATCAGTTTTCTTTCATAGCAAGGATGCCCTCAGTTGCTGAAGGAATATATTTTGCAAGACCAGTTTGGATGAAAAAGGTTCAAAAATGTAACCTGAAGAAATTCTGCCGACGTTTCAAAGCATTTCGTTCCATGATGATCTTGAGCTTATTTTCTTCTCGTATATTTTTGCTGTTTGTGACTCTAACTCTCTAAACTCCCGTTCTTCCTTTATATTCTCAAGTTTTTTTTTGTAAAATTTTGCTCTTGAAAGTTGTGAACGGCGAGAGGAAGCTCACTTTTGAAGAAGCGAGATGTGCGAACGCTTCACTTAGTTCTCATGCTAATCGCAAGCTCATGCAAGATAATTGGGTTTATCCATGTTGACGCCGGCTTATGAGCAAAGGACTCGACAGCGGCTGTTCAGATCTAGTGAGGACATTGAATTAGTTCTAGCTACTGCAGCTTTGGTCGAGCCAGTGAGGGATAAAGCCTGTTTCTGTCCCATCCTGCCCGATCGAATATCGTTTGTTCACAAATGACTGAAGAAACGTACTTCGGGCATATGACGAGGGATCCTATGTTTTTGAATAAACCCGTTAAACCTGTTCCATACTCGTGTCAGCTGGTTGCGCGAAACCGTAATAGAAACGATTCTTAACAGCTTATGCATGGTTATGCTTCTTTGATAGTCCGTAAATTAGCTAGGCTTAAAAAGTGCGGATTGGGAGGATTTCTTTTCACAACGCGGTTGCCTGAAGCTGTGTGAACCGCTGCCGGAAAGACAAATGATCGTTGACACCCTCGCAGCTGCGGCATCCAAGCCGCAAGTGACCTTGGATAACTGGAAAATTGTAATGCAATGATTGTTTTGTTTTCCAGGGATTTACCGCTATAGGATAAAGTTTTCCGGTAGGGATAATGCATACGTTTTTAGCGGCTAATGTGTACGACTTCCAGCTGAGTAGTAGTATAGATTCATAGCGGCTATAAATCAAAAGCGAAGTGTGAGCAGTCGTCCTCGAAACGTTTGCGGCAGGTGCAGTGTCTACTGGGAGGACCAACGCATAATTCGCCGTTTGACAGTTTGAGAAAAATGGGGTTCTTTAGTGAATGGGTCAGCAGTTTCAGTGGTACAGTCGATCTTGCATTAATTCACATTATGAAGGAGGAACGTGCAGTACTAATTCATCATCGTTCACAATTTCGCTGAAAAATGGTAAAATTAACAACTTGTGCCTACGTTTTTTTTTAAACAACAGTTTTTAATGGCAGTTATGTGAGTTGTGATTTTGCTTTTATTATCTATATCCACGTCTTTATCGCAATCTTTGAAGCTTGGCGCTAAACAAATATAATAAATAGATAAAGCCTAGGAAGTATATTTCGCTTTTCTTTTGGAGTTTCTGTTACCGGAATGCTGTCCGCTCTACTTCACCGATAATGACTATGATAACGCCAATTTACAGATAATGGGCAACTAATTAAAACCACGGCGGACTTTATGTATTTTGGGTTTGTTTGAACTTAGGTGTGACACTGGAAAACTCTGTGTTTTGCTATAGAGTCGCCAAAGGCGAGTGTTTTGCATAGGCAGGTTCATCGACTTACGAATGAATAGTTGAATTGCCATGCATGGAAGGTTTTAAACTTATTCGTCCTTTTCTCCAGAGAAGGACTCATTTCGATAACTGTAGATAAAATCAGGCCAGTTTCTGGTTCCATAATTTGGCCAAGAATTAGCAGTTTTGCAGTTGAAGGCTTTTCCTCTTGAAAACATTGTCTGTGGAATGGCATTGGCTCCAGATGTCTTTGTCGGAGCAACTTGGGGAAGTTTCCTGATTTTTATTCTTTTTCCATAATTTGTCTGCGGATTTCATCTTCCTCAGTGTTCTTATGCTTTATCACAGACAAGGAATTTATTCATGGTGAAATGTATTAGACAGTAATGATTTTTGGTTTGAAATTAGGGCGCATTTCTTTCTCGAAGAATTCCAGCATTCAAGTTATAATACCCAGTTTTCTTAGTAATCATGCTAAAGCTCTCATTGAATCGGTAGAGAAGTTCTACTGCTTTTCTTGATATTTTTAAGCCCCAGTTCCTTTGGAAGAACTTTAACAAGTTTTTAAAACGAATAATCTCAGCATTGAGGGTGTAGGTTGAATGGAAACGCAGTTCGTTTGCAGAGATTCATAGCTCTAGTGATATTTCGTTTAAAGAATTATGCTTATATAACATCGAATTAAAGATGATTTGTAAGCACATGATAAATAAGGCATAAATAAGTAAATGTAAAGTATATGGTATCTCGTAAAAAACACGCTAACTGAAGGCGAGGAATAGCACTGCTTCCTGAAGTTGTACTCCCCAGTTTTAGTGGTTTTCACAGAAATTAGCCTTTTACATAAAGTAACGTATGAGAGTGTCTGGATGCTAGCAGTAGACAAATATCCATTCTAGAGTAGTTACATGAGTAGCCATTGTTGCCCGAGTGGCAACATCTGCCTCCGAAGCGCGCAATTTGATAGGTCCACTGTCCGAGCCTATCAAGGATTCTGTCCCAGGATGGCGTGTCTATTATGGGAAGATGCGAATTAGTAGTCATCAGCGATGCTTTTCCTCCTCTACTGCACGGCCTTGAAAAGAGTCAGGGCGCAGAGTACGACTAAGACGGTAAAGTAAACCCAAGCGTGGCTAATCCGTTTTACGATGCTGCTGAAGGTTGTCGTCTTGCTGTCTGCTTTCTGATGACATGTCCTTCAAAGAGATTACCGCGCGAGTCACTCGTCGGGTTTATGTTGAAATGCGCTGAGTTATTAAGCTGGCTGAGCGTGTTTCGCAAGATCTCTTTAGCACATTCGCTTTGCGGGTTTTTGTGCTAAGAGTGTAGTGGCAGGGACCGAGGACAGGGAGTGAGTGAATCCAATAATAGCGCCCGTACGGGGTTGGTAGGGCTCATTTTCATGCAATGAGGGAAGCAAATGAGATCGTGGCGATTCATGAGGGATGAACTGTGCGTTTGTATGCATGGAATCGACGAAGTTATGGACGTCGTCCACGGCGCCCCATGACACTCCCAGCCGAGGCGCACGCTTATTATGATGATAATTCGCTCGACTATGTGGCGCACTGGATGATCCTCCTATGTGTGACTGGTACCATTAGCGAGCAGCTCGAACTACGCTTTGATGCAAATGTCAACGTTGGTGGTCTGTGCCAGGGGATGTGAAATGAATGAAATGTCTCCCAGGCAAGAGTCGAGAGCAGCGACGAGAGAGCGGAATCGACTTTTTGAATTACTGAAAACGTACAGTGGAACTGTAAAAAAGCAACGTGTGGCATCAGATGCAAAGTCGAATGCGGAATTATAACTTATACAAAGCCTTAGCTGTTTTATTAGGTTGGTGCAAAAATACTGCGCGTTTTCAAAATTCTCTCATTAAACACTTATATTAGGTTGAGTCGAAAGTCTTGTCATAATCATTTCGCAAGAGTGAAACAGAAGGATCCACAACAGATACGGACCATTATCAATGGTGATCGAAAGCCTTGGCCTATAGCTACAAGAGCGTTGGTTTCACTCCGCGAAAGCTTGCATAGATCCGGAAATATTTAATTTTAAAAAGAGCTTTCAAAATGCCTAGAATTTGATTTCTTCAATATCTGTCGAATTTTTAGCCGAATCTCGATAATACATACAGCACACATAAAGTCGAATATCTGCAGACGTGACTGTAGAGTTTGGATCATTCTTCTCCAGACAAAAAATTATGACCTCGTGTTCTGAACAACCTTTGTTCTTTGATTTGAAGTCATTTCACTGTCAGATCAAAAGAACAAGGAGCAAGCTGCAGGTATACGGTAGAGGCGTCCAGTAGCTTTGAAATGCTCACAAGGTTTGGACTTCCTGGCAGCCATCAAGAAAACTGGAGGGATTTATGCTTCATATGACTGTTCGGCGCCAACAACGTTAGCACAGTTAGCGTCTACCTCTAGGAACTTGCTCAAAAATTAAAGTGCTGTGACACTCCCCAACCAGGCCATTATCATGCATGACTCTGGCAATGTATATGAGAACAATGCGCATATGTACCTTCAGATCAGCTTCGTTATGAGAGCTGCACGAAAATTTTGAGTAAAGTGACACTAGGGAAGGTTTTTCGTCTATCACATAAATCGCCTGTGGTGTAAAGCAGTGAAATCAGATGGAATTGCAGTAGGCTGTAATGCTAAGGTTTTGCGGAATGTGATAGCAACATTTCCATCCTAAGCTACGTCAACGCCGGTGTTGGAGGGTAAAAATAATTTTTCTGCGGGTGTGCGCGCGACTCCACCAAAAAATCGCTGCCCGAAATTTTTAACAGAAGCCGCACTGAGAAGTATCTTGTAATCTGCCGTAATCTCAAGACGTTGCTCTATCACGTAGCTGTTTTGATCGGTTTTGGGGAATTATCTGGGTAGAGAAAAAATTACGCAAAGTGAAGGCACGAAAATTTGAGTGTTGCGCTTCTTTCGATCGTAGAATTCTTGCTTCTAAAGAAATCTTTGGAAAGAGATAACCGGTAGGCAGCCTAAGGTAGTGACCACCCATATTGAATATCTGGAGCAATGAGCTTCGTATTATTTAGCTTGAAAGTAAAATCGCAAATTACGACAAGGCTTTCGACTCAACCTAATACTATAAGACTTCTAAAGGAAGCATAGCCAGTCTATATACTGCTTGAAAACGCAGATTCTCTTCCGTGTTTTTCGCCTCAGAAAGTAAAAACCGTCAATCAAAGCAAGCATGCATGGTCCAAGTAGTAAATCTGAGTGGTAGCACTTCTTGCAACAGTACTCCTTAAGAGGACGGATTCACCTGGCTATAATATCTTCTTGCTGGAGAGGATGTTTCTTTTGAGTCCACGGTGTCCCAAAACCTGCCGATATTTCTTCACTAAGGAATAAGCCCGTGAAAGTAAGAGGTCCTAATTTGCTATTAGCTAATCAGTGACGACCAATAGCTGGGGTCAAACTACAATCGTTTCGTAGTCGACAGCTACAGAAGTCTTTGCTAAATTATCGGCTTACATCTCGCAATTTTCAGCACGAAAGTGTTGAAAAAAAAACATGAAAAGAGCCTTAAAACGAGCTTGTTTTTTTAAAACACTTTTTTCGAAAATGTTATCTAAAAGTTGGAAGAGTATAGCTAGAAGCAAAGAGATTTCACCTTTTTATTCTTTTTATAAAGCTAATCTCCTTTCATTAAACACCTTATTCAGTGCTTGTGTCAGCTCGCTTTTTAAAAGGATAAGCCTGCTGGCTTCATTTTAACCTCAAAAATTTAAAGATCATTACGTTTGTCCCTACAAATATTGCAGCTTCCACACCTGCTTGCTAAGATTTTGTTACTAAAGATTTGCACTTTCGAAAGATGTCCAAGCCAAACGCCCGTCTATTGATAAATCTCGACATATCTGCTTAATGCATTTATAATCTTACGCTTTGTTAAACTGTATTCGAGATTGTTAAACATCTTTTATTCACTGGCTAGCGTTTCGGCGAACTCGCTTTTGTCAAAGCCTAAAATGAGCGATATGCAATGTATCCAGTCAGATCAGCAAATAAACCTACGGATTCGTTCAACCTTTTTTTTTTCCAAACAGCACTACATTCAGAATCGCTCAGACATAATAACATGAGATTGTAAAAAAAANNCTACTTTGTTTTTTTTCAATTGGAGGTTAGAAATCGAATGAATGTTTTGTATTTGTTAACGAAGGGGTTAGTAAATGATCCTTGATAGCTGAAATTTTGTATTTGAATGAGATAGATTAACATGAACTATCTGAAGTTATAGCGATCAGTGTAAAAATCTAAGCATAAGAAACACGGACTGAATAACAGTCAGATTATTTAGAGTTTTGTATGACTGCATATTTCCTGCCAGTATATGAAGCCAAATTTTAAAAGAATGAATTTGTGCAAGTGTAGATATTATTTTGCTGGACATTCCTTAGAGAAAAAAGCATTTCGAGCAGATGGCTGAATTTATTTCTTGCTACATTGTTGCAGAAATTCGAGGACTTATTTATTTCATTTATTTATTTCACCTTTCTCTAAAACTCTTTTCTTAATGACTGCTTAGTTTTCTTGTTATTATCTGCGGGAGCAAATCTTTAGTCCAGCGTCGATTATGACCCCAGTCATCTACAGAAAACAACATTACTAAAAATGAAGGCATTTTTATCTTGAGTGGTGATTCCTTCCTTAAAACATGACGTAACTTGGATTTTTCTAAAAAAAACCGTGAAATCTTACAAATACGTTTTTTGAAGCTGCTGGCACCGTTTGGGTTTTTGTACTAACATTCAGAAGTAACTGATTTACATCTATCTTCTTTAGAACGAGAAGAGAAAAAACTTGTGATGATTTCACGTTTATTTCAGATCCAGAAGATGGTGCACCGGTTATTATCGAACACCCACTAGATGTAATTGTTTCAAAAGGCTCACCAGCTACACTGAACTGTGCTGCTAAACCTCCGGGAGCGCAGATCACCTGGTAATGAAATCTTTTTTCACTTTTTTTGTGAACCACTTGAAATAACCATAATTTTAAGGTACAAGGATGGTCAGCCTGTCACAACTAATAAAGACCAAGTGAACAGTCATCGAATAATACTGGACACTGGGGCCTTATTTCTGTTGAAGGTTAGCAGTGGTAAGTGCTTTAGTTCAGATTATTTATTATGAAATGTTAAGAAATTCTTCTGCAGGCTTTCTGGACTGGGCCATGAAATACCTTGGTTTCCTAAACGGGAAGAACTTCCTGACTGAAATCTTAGCATTGTGGGATTCACCGTTTTGGATGTTCTGTCAAAATTCTAAGGATTCGTGGGGAATCCTTTAAGAATTACTCACCTTTCGCATTTGCTTTCCATACTACTGGTATAGTAAAGAATACTGCGACTAGCTCTGAAGAGAATAATTTTTTAGACCAGATGAAGAAGGGGAGCGCTGATTTGGTTGAGAGAGCCTTGGCCTGCTATTGGGTTCGTTCATAAATTCGTGCGGTTTTTTCCAGGAAAAAAAACCAATGTGGAGTAACTTACTATGTACCATTTGATAGCTGTTGTCCTCT
>KN549200.1:782182-810572 GCA_000797555.1 Oesophagostomum dentatum | reverse complement strand
CAATAAATGTCGAAATTTAAACACGTCCTCTACTTCACTGTTTGGATAGCTGGTGTTTGATCGACTGTATTAAAATTGATTTGAGTATTTGTGCAAAACTGGAACCCCTACATGCTGTCACTAAGGATGTGAAGCATCAAAAGATAAAGGAGGGATTTTTCATTCGATTAATTATATTTGCAGACGGGAGCGGTTATCGGGAAAAGCTTGAGATTGCTAGGATTTTTCTAAATAGCGCATTACTGGTTTGCAGTAAACTATACTAGATGAGGGTTTATAATAGAGTTTTAAACTTTGGTAATTTCAGGTGTCCTTAATAGAGCGTTATTTATTTTGTATCTCAAAGCGAAGCCTTAAATCATTTCCTTCTAGAATCTTCTGTTCCCTGGTCATGTCTCCGCTGATGGCCGGATCAAGGTATCATCTTCTGGAACGCTGACAATTGCGGATGTGCGATCTATGGATGAGGGTGCCTACGTTTGCGCAGCGATGAATTCCGCCGGAAGTTCATTAAGCAAGGCACTGTTGAAGCTGTCAACGAAGGGTAAGCCGCAGTTTCGGATACTTGCAGCTGTTTTGTCGTTTCCGACTTACATTTTTTACAATGAGCGCCGATAGTTACTCCAGCCTGAAGTGTTAGTTTTCTGGAAAACGCAATGATTGTTTGCATGCTCACCATAGGTGGAACACCTCAGAAATTTGTCTGGTCAGAGGGTGGTGAGGATAATAGGTCCTGGAGGGTTTCCTGGTAGAAAAGGTGAAGATCCTCCTTCACTGAAGCAGACCTGTCGTTCAGGAGGGGGTGATAGGTCCTTCTCATAATTTCGGTGATGGGCGATAGGTCCTTTTAGTAATTTGTATGATAGGTGATAGGTCCTCCTTATAATTTGGAGTCATAGATGATAGGTCCATGGACTATCTGGCTTCCACCTTTCCACCTGTGATGGTCACAGTCTGCGACGGCTTTTCTCCAATCTCCACTTCTTCTGACATTATTAGGATTGCAATCAGATGGTGCCGCTGCAAGAAGTCGAGTCTAAAAATAGTCGGGATCAGGCACGGCTGTGATTGAAATGGATGGCTTCATCGGCCGGCCAGTCTTTTATCGCAAAAGTTTTTCTATGTCCTTCCTCCATCGTGCAGATTGCAGCTATTCGTACACTGAGGCAGTAGCTGACGATAGCTTCCAGTGAAATTCGGAAAAATTGGATTGTTCCAGCTCATCTTGTTTCGTCGTTTCGCTCGGCTGCGATTGAACTATTTCTGGAATTTGATAGTTTGGTTTCCACAACTTTTCTCCTTCTGCCCAGAAACTGCTGTCACATGGAATTTCATCATCAGAGACTGACTTTGTAATTCGGTTGGACCACTGTTTCATTTCTCTAGCGAAATATCTAGAATCAGGGTTTCCCTGCATTCCGTTCCTTCTTCGGCATCGTTAAATTTTTATCGTTTCATGGCTAGCTAATGAACTTCTAGCTAATGACTTCTTCGAAATGGACGCATGTGCAGGTTGTCCTCTATGGATTCTTCCTCAAATTTGAATTTTTCCTGATTGCAGGTAATTTCGCAGGGCAGTGCCTTGAAGCGGGAGTGAGGTTTTGGCTAAGTGTCCCTCAAAAACCTGTTCTTTTACTGTTTTCCGCTGCGCTACGTCCAGCGCATTCGTTTTGCTTAGTGGCATCTTGCTTTCTTTAAATTTTCCTCGAAAAGTTAGGCTGGTTTACTTTCTGCAGTTTATTTTCCTAATTTTCTAAGTTTGAGTGGTTGCGCCAAAGACTTGCTAACGCATTAGTAGCAGTACAGACCAGAAAGGTGCAGTTAGCTTTTAAAATAATTGCATGATTTTTCTTAGGTCGAAGTTAAGTGGATCAGATTGCTTAACTCCACCCTCCCAGAAAAACTTGGTAAAAGTCTGACTTTCTTAGCGCCATTAATAACCATGCTATCGTTAAAGATGTTTAATTGGGGATGGGCATTCAATGATGAATAGGCTATTCTTAAATTTAGTCCATTAAGCTATGTACCACCTCGGATAGGCTAAATTTAAGAACAGCGTACTCATTATTGAATGCCGAGGTTAAGAAACACCCGGACATTCAACTTACTCAGGTTAATTCCAGCCACTTAATTCCGTCTAGTCAAAGGGGTTGGTTCTGTTCAGTGTTGTTCTATCAGGTTCATGAGGTTTCCTGGTAAGCAGCTCTTAAAATTTTTCATAAATGTAGAAGTAACTCGTGTGATTTCTAAGACCTTTTCTTTTATTTTTTCTTTTTAATCGGACGCTAATATGAATGTGCAAAAGTTCGTTTTTTGACAACTTTTGCAGAAAATTAATTACAGCTTACTAGGGAATTTTGTCGTTACCTTCGAATATGGAAATCTTTGTATATTCATTACTAGCTAATATAGTAGTTCAACAAATGCGGAAATACCTGTGATTTTGCACTGCTTCCTCCCCTGCTATCTTAACGTCGCTCGCTGAAGTCGTTCTTCCTAGGTGACTGCCGGGGTAACCTTGCAAGGCGCTGGTATTTTCGCAAGTTTTGGCACATTACCTCAACATTCTAATTAGGCAAGTGCGTCGACACCTCGGCGTCGGCTCGTATTTCAACGGACAAGGAGCGGCGATGCCTTTTTGGGTGTCAACGTATTCCACACTTGACTTGACCTTTGACTGAATGACCTCACTGCTCGCATATTTATCCGCGTCTGCACGCTACGATGTTATGCGCTGTTGTAGATGGTTGTTCGCTCGTGTGTAGCTACTTTGCCGTCGCTTTTTTCAACGGAACCGTAAGCCGAGCGCACTTTTCTATTCATATCGTGTTTCTTTTCGCTATCGCCCTCTTTTACAGTGGAGAAGGTGATAAATAGCACGGCTTTTTATGCGATCCCATGTGTAGATGGCTAGCTGACGGCATGACACACACACCGTGTGTTGTTATCCTGTTCTTCGTTGCATTCAAAGAGTTCTGGATGTGGCTGTAAAATGGTCGTTTATGATTCTCAAATCTTCCAGCTAAGTAAACATTTTCCATACCACATTCCCTAACGCCATTCGTATACGAGAGTTGTGTAATAGTACGCACCCACGCTATCATTTTTTCTTGGTTAGCCTCGACTCTTCGTTCGAGTTCTTCGGCTCGAGTATTACTGAAGCTGAGCTGGTGTGAAGCTTCAGGATCGGGCTTCAGCACGAAGTGTTCTCATATTTCACGTCTGCTGATATGCATATGCGTTACCACATCAAAGCTCATCTAAAATGCTCTCATTGGACCGAAATTAATTCCACAGTCTTGAATAATTTTAGCTGTGAATCTAACTCGGTAAGCGTTATTGGATATCCCTACGTTGTTTCACAACAAGCATGCGCATATCTCCTGCATTCCCTACCCACAAGCCTACAGGGTACGCTCTTTCATTTCATTCTACTCATAACCTTTCCACGCCAAGTCCCTGCTATTTCTTGTCTCTGCCCTCTTTTTTAAGGAGCGTACAACAAGTCTGAAAAGTGCTTAGCAACTTTCTTCACCGAGACCTTGGGAACTCTCTTTCTGTACTAATCATTTCCCTCACAAAAACAGTGTGTACGATTCTGAGCTTTAAAGTTAGAAGTCGCGTTTGTTAGATTTGCCGCTCTCTTTTTTTCCGCGGTGTCCTTGTCCTGGTTGTGACTTCTGCAGCTGAACACATGATGGTACTGACATGTGAGGGTTAGTGCGGAGTACTCAGTGTAGATTTTAATATCGCTAGATCTTTTTTTTCAATTTTGTTTCATATCGCCAATTCGCATGTCATAATTAAATTAGCAAAGTTCACCTCTTAGAACGGAAAATTTTGCTTTGAGGGTTTGGAGGAAATTTCATTATAACTTTCGCTAAAGACAGTTAACAGGTGTCTCAAAGAAGCGGAAGTCTCGTCATGTAGACTTTTTTTTCTAATGTCTTATGACAGTCTCTCAAAAATAGAGTCTTTTTTATGTATCACCTGTCCGTCTAGCTCCTAATCTTTTAAAAAGTTCGTTTGGTCAGACGTTTTAATACTTTTATCAGTTCTGTTTATGAGGACCATATGGTGATAACTATGATTCTTCGGAAGTAAGTCATACGCTGTCCTTGCTTAAATAGCCTACCAGACTGGTGTCAACTCCATCTATGAGGATTTATCTCGTACAGCTGTGTACCTTCTGGTACGTACTTCTCACTGGTCTTGTATCAATATAATTTGTCCATATATAAGTAATTCTAACTTACACCTTTTTCAAAAGGCTAACCATATCTACTATATCAAGTTTTTCGGCGTAGATATTGTTTAGCTTCTTTTTTCCATAACGGCTAAGGCTGCTAAGTTGCCATTCACCTAGTGCTTCAGCGGCTTACACCAACTTCTGAACAACTGAGCACGATTTGGAAATTCACGCGGCCATTAGTGGGAATTATCTCCAAATTGCCAGGAAATATGTTAGTCCCAATAATCACACCCCAACCCTTCGCATCCCTCGAAAACAAGGGATGCCTGCGGTGTCCACGGCCAGTTAATTCCCGTTGTTTTTCAGTGCTGCTGGAGCTAATCTGCGATTGCGTACAACGGCACACAGCCTTGCTATTTCCAGTCTCTTCAAACAACTCTCATCCAGAAGTAATTTTTCGCTGCCATATGTGCTATAAGCTGCTGAAGTGTCTGTTGTGCACTAGTTTCCGCCTATCCATACAGCCTTGACGGGGCTCCTAGTGATCCAGCTCTAATCCGGGTTTGATCCCTCCGTGCGAATCGCGAACCTCCGATCCTTAGAGATTATACGCTCTGCCACTTGGCAACGACTTTTTGACTTTCGTCTTGTCCACTTCAGTACTGTTTTGCCCTTCACTGTTTTCGTTTGAGCAGCTGCACTAAAGCGAATGTCAATTAATTCTCATGCTCCTCACCCTTCACGACATTTGAACGTAGCCAGATTGATATCCCTCTGTGGGAAGATACGACATAATTAAAGCAGCCCTATCGCATAGTAATTCGTCTGTGGACTTTGTTTATGATGTCTTAATGGCTGCTGCGATTTTATTGCTGCAACTGAATCAGGTTTTGCTGCATGTTTGTTTGCCTCGCTGTCTCTTTTCACACTGGTTCAAAAGTTTGGCAAGAATCGTAGTTTATCATTCAAAGCTCATGTTCAACAGCTCTTTTTATAGTTTCATGACAAAGTGTCTCCACAAATTTTGCTCCACATGTGGGCCCCCTCAGTGGAGCTCATTTAAGTTTCCTGCGAGCTGTTTCCATTGCTGTTTTCAAGAAATTGATTCCCTACAACCGGACGATACGCGAAGCATAGTTTTTGGAAGTGGTATGTCTCAGCATTTTGCGTACAATCGGTTTATATCGGCTTGATTGACCAGTAGCGTACACCTCTTAAATCCAGAGTGGAAAATCTCTGGCATCCTTTAGCTGAATGGGCCAGAAACTCTACATTTCGAGATCTCGTACGAAGCAAGTATATTTGCTCTCTAATGTCTGAAAATTCAAATAGGACGAATACGAAGTTTTCTGCCATGGATCTTTATGCATGCAATTAGATTGTTTCATAAGTTTCCATAATTTTTCATGTATGTGTATTTATCCCATCTTTTTGCAGTTTCTGGCCAAGTGAGATAACGGTTTAGAAGTACTTTTTCTGTTCTATGAAAACTCATCTTTTGCTCATGTCTCTTGATTTAGTTTTTTTGAGTTGAGAAAGCAAGATCATGTCGACAAGGAACAGCATTTTCGATACTTATGCTTGTTATAAAACTCGCTTTTAGATGGCAAAAGGAATTTCAGAAGTAACCCAAGCATTTTTGCTGTACATGAGAAACTGATGTGCTTTGAACTACTGCTGAAGACTAATTTAAAATGCGGTTTTTGTGATTCAAAGTTACACCTTTCAGCTCGAAAACGGAAACAAATCCAAGTGAAATTAATAATGAAGATCGATATTTGTAGAACTGAAAAAGAGCTTTTAGAGCATGTACATGGCTTGGCCAGAGACGGAAAAAATTGGATAAATAGACGCATAAAGAAAAAATCAGGAGATTTATAGAAAAAACCTAATATTTTTTTCACTGCTTACATGACTACAGCACAATTTGCTGATTCTATTTACGACAACTGCAGAAATGTGTATTTCACAGTGTTTCGTGTGTCGTACAAAGCCCCAGCAAAACTAGACAAATGAAGAGTGGTGTTTAGAAATTAAACTTTTTTTTCACGAATTTCCGAAAGTGTCGAAGATATTTCAGTCTAAAAAACACTTCATTTTTTCTCTGAAATAAGGCAAGTTTGTTACTTTGCTGCTACTGCATCTATAATTATCCGCTCCTTTTAAAATAAGTATATCATAGCGTATATCCGCGTATATCCTGCTACCCGCTAATCCTCCCCCTAGGTCTAATATTAGCTGCGCAAAATGATCTCCGGCCTTTCTGGGCTTCATCAATGGGCGGTTTCACTGAGCTCCGCACTATAGTAGGGTTTCCTTGATTCACTGAGTAGCTCGAACGTGATGAATAGTCAAGAACGATTTTGTATTTGGCACTTTGTATTTATGAGTTATGGGAACGCTCGAAGCCGCGGCTTTTGTGCGCAATGCCTGACAATTGGGGTCGCAGTGAATAATGGATCACCCCTCTGCCTGCGTTATATCTATCTGCCCGAATCCCGGCTCAGCCATCACCTAGCGAACGGAAAAAAGAGTCTTTTTATCTCTTCTTTCTTCTTCGCTTTTTTCTGTGGTTTTGTCGTTGGCGTGATGAATAACATTGTCTCGAAGCTACCGTAGTATCTGATCTTTAAGCTAGTGAAATATTTATGAACTCCTTGCCAGTATTTTCGAGCGAAGCTTCTAATTATCTTACTTTTTAATTTTTCTTGAGTTTGAGTTCTTTTACAAATGCGCCTCAGCTCAATCATTTTTTAGTAAAATGGAGGAATCCTTTTAGATCTAGAGCCGTTGCTTTCCCCGTTAGAATTAAGAGAGACGTGCAAAACTAGAAGGTGTAGCAATTGACACATTATTCATTACTGATGTGAGAGTGTATAGAAAGCATTTTAAAATATTTTGTAATGGGAGTCAGTTACCATTGTTCAGCACCTCTGGTTTTTCTTTCTAGTGTAAAGGTCATTAATGCGAACAAACGTACCTGGTATTATGCATCTTCTTCTATTTTTTTGAGTGAGTCAAAGCGTCGGAGGTGCTAAAAGACAAACGCACTTACTATTTAATTACCACCGTAGCTCATATTAGTTCTGAGCCCAGTGTGATTTTCAAGAGAATTCTCACACATGTGAGATTAAAGCTGTAGATTTAAATCTCTGTGCACTTTCAGAATTGCAATAGAGCCCTACATCTGCGGATTTTCTCGGTAAATTTCCTGCGTTTTAATGGTGTTTTGCTCAGTAATGTTACTCTTTTTGTAATAGTTTGATTTCCATGAGCTAATGAGTAGTCTTCAAAGGTATCTTCCCAACGTTCATTTTCTTATCTTCCTCACATTTGTTTGCCTTCGCTGCGCTGCATCGTTCCTGTGACTGACAATTTATTAAATGACATTCCTCGTTTTTGTCTCATGCAGACTCACCGTGCATGCCATACGGTTTGTGCAGATTATTAACATAGCATGCGCATAATTCCCGTGCGAGGCGGTCGCAGTTAAGCCGATGATTGCCTCTTTAGTATTGAGATTCACGTATGGATGGGTATGGATTCTTCTCGTTTTGCAACTAATCGATTCTCATTGCTGTTGCAGTTCCTGGAAATGACACTCACGCAGTACTGTAGCACCAGCGTTTCGTAGCTGTCACCTTTGTTTTCTCCATTCCGTCACATTCGTCCGTCACCGGCTGTGTGTTGAGTGTGTCGCGCTCCCTTTGATTTGGAGCGAACACGGCGGCACGGGTTCGTCCCTCAGCCCTCACTCAATTATCAATTATGCGGGTAGCGATATGAAACTATTGTTGAGCTGCGCAATTTAGTCTCTGGCCTCTAATGGCCGTCTACTTGTTGGATTCCGCCTGTTTTTGCACCGCTCGCGGATTTGCGATTTGTGATTATGGAAATCCCGTCATTTGTCTTGTCGAATTTGTTTAAAGTTGTTCGGTGCGACATACGAACGCGATGTATTGCGATGTAATACGACATCCGTGCTCTTCACCCTCCCTCGTTTTGCAGACGTTCCGCTCTCGAATTATTGTCCAGAGTGGCTGCACAACAGTCGAGAGCTTACTCTCTACTTAACTACCAAAACACTTTGCTTTTGATGCGTCCACACCTGAAGCTACTATAATTTGCGGCACTTTGGCGCTCGACCAGCGTCTTCTTGTTTGTCGTTGTTGACCGAACGAGTTTGTTCGTAGGATTAAGATAGGCGGACAAGGTGTCATCGCATGAGGAGTCATCACCAATCGTATTGGCCCATTTACGGTTTTGAACCATTGACTGACCAGCAGAAACTCGTCCATTTCTCGTGTACTTATTTATACAAGAACTAAGCAGTAACAGTCAGTAAAATATCACATCGGAAATTCTTCATTGCTACTCCGCAAGTTCTTCCCTTTGCATTTTAATTAAAATATTGGGCTGTACGCTCTGCCTCCTAGTAAGCCCTATGCACTTTGTATTCATTTTCATTGATGGCGATTTTTTTTTGAATTTTATGAGCAGTACCACCTTTCATTAGTTCATTTTGCCGCTATATGCTGCAACGTGTAATCTCTGAATTGTTCTGATCGTGGCTCATACAGATTTGCCAAATTTGTTCATAACTGTTCACTGGTCCTATTATGGTTTTGCAAAACTAGTTTCCATTTGAGTAAAGCTTCTTCGCTTTAACTTATGCTAAATATGTGGAGGAGGAAAACATTGCTTAACATACTTTTTCTTTTAACTTCTCTGACTAGCAATTCTAGCTGTAGGAATCAAAAATTGTACGTATATCGACAGTAATGCTATATGACAGTATTGCAGTATTTTTCCTCCGCAGTTTACACCAAAACTTCCCACATTGTTTAGTCTTTTTCAGCATTTAGTCAGTCTAATTGCTACCGACTAAATAGAATTACTCGTGCGGGCCCATAAAATTTTGTCAATTTACTTTCTCACGCTCTTCTCTGCCTCCCGCCAGCCAATTGGTATTGTGGTGCTCATTAGGTGGACGCATGTGAATGCTGCTCGTATCAGCTGTGCATTTGCGTTTCTGCCTCTAGTAGCCCTCGTCTAGTCTTTAGACTCTTCACAGAACAAAATCGCTGCCTTTCCTTCTTCATGTGAGTCGCAATGTTCCCGGATTTTGTATCGAATAAATCTGGTTTGTCGTGACTTGTCGGTCCACCGCGTCCTCCACTCCACTCTTACTCAGATCATCCTTATGAGAGGAACCTATGGTGTTTGGATCCTTTCTCAGTTTGACATCCGCATTATCCCTTTGTCTGAACGGAACTAACTGCAATGATAGGTGTAAGTTTAGCAAAAAAAAAATGTGTAGTTTACACTACGAAATCTGTGAAGATCCATCAAAGTATTTTTAGCAATCGTTGCACAACCACCGCCGGTGATCGAGTACGGCCATCAGAATCAGACTCTGATGGTTGGTTCATCCGCCACCTTACCGTGCCAGGCCAGCGGTCGAACACCGCCTAGGATCTCATGGCTCCTGGACGGAAACACAGTGGACACCACAAAGGACAATCGCTACAGCCAACATTCCAGTGGAAGCCTTCACATTGCAGACCTCAAGTGAGTATTTCTTGACCTAGTTTGACTACCTTTAAATGTTGATGCGACTGACTTTGTCGTCCTCTGCGACCCATCAGCTGAGCGACAACAATACGAAGAATTATTCCACGAACCGAATTTACCGCCCCATTAAACTTGTTCGCAAGTTCGCTCTGACGCAGGTCGTTGACCGGCGTCTGCCTCCTACAGAGGAAAATACTGCAACAAGCACTTAAGTGAAACTCTAGGGAAAGCTTTTTGCCCAATATTGAGAACGTAGCGATTTGTCGCAGAAGCACTTAGCAAACCGGCTGCCGCTAGTCTGGATCAGCGGCCGGGTTATTATATCCAGTCGCTCGAAATATGGCTGCTCTAACAAGCTTTGGTGAAAGCGGAACGTGTCGTGCTCAGCGATGCGTGAAATGTCTGAGCTTCTTCTGGTGCTCGTTAACGGCGGTGTCGGCTCTTCTCGTATTGCATGTGTATGAGCTGCGGCTTGTTAAAGAGACCGAGAGATGTATGGTTGTAAATCTGGTTTTGTTATGTTTGCCGCATGGTATAGACACGGCGTTTACAACGGCATTTCGACGCAGGGCTAGTTCGCAGCGCTTCTCTAGCGGGTATTTACTGGTCCAGAGAGTGCGGAAACGCACAGATAAGTGGAAATAGAGGGCGAGGGACAAGTGGTGACCTTGCACGCTCCGCTTCAAGCGGACACACGCGACTGACTTAGGATGTCAGGAAGCAGTCGCGGACGTGTCAATCCCTGGAAGACTCGGCGATTGTAACTGTATTCTTGTAAGGGTCATCTACAATTTTCAGGAAATCCGATACTGGTGTTTACACATGTCGAGCGAAGAACGACGATGGAGAGTCGACGTGGACGGCATCGTTGATAGTAGAGGGTAAGCAGTGGAGCTCTGCTGGAAGAAGATTGGAACGAAGGAGATATTTTTAGATCACAACACCAAATCGGTTTTTTCCCGGATGCCCGATCGATCCAACTTTCCCTCTGCTCCTTCACAGCCGATTGCGAGCAATGTGTCGGACACGGAGGTAATTTCTATTTGCTTTGGATATAATTTTCCGCAATATTTTGAACGAAACTTGATGAGATTGCGAGCGATGGCTTGGTTTATCTTTTCCGTCTCTTTTTCTTTTGGAATACTGCTCGTCAACTCTACTACTTTCTTCTAGTACTACTTATCTATTCAAAACTAGTCTCCCTTTTATTGTAAATTCCCAGTAATCTCCTACAGTGATTATTCAGTTTAAAAGTATTTGTTAACGATAACCTTTCTAAAATTTTTGCACAATATTATTCCTTCACAAAAGCATAACTAATTTTAGCCTACTTACGTCATTCATGTTGTTTTGTAATATTTATAGTTAATTTTTGCATTTTATTGTAGTCATCCACCCCTCCTTTGTAGTTGCTAGTTTTGTATGAGTTTTTATAGTTTGCTCGACCACCTGGATCTTTAAGAATCGTCCTCAACCAGGGAACTACATTATTTTATTTCTTTTCCTAGTTATTGTTGAACGTTTCTTTTGTCGGATGGTTTATATCATACGAAATTAGTCAAAACTTCTAATACAAGAGTACTGCCAAGAACTTGTACATTGCCATACTAAACCACAAGTATGAAATTTTTTGTTCTAATCAGAAGCCAAATATTTCCACTGCTTTAGTTGTGTTTGGGGCTTCGTTCTTGTTTTGTTCTTTTTTTTTACGAGGAAATTACCTAAGAGATTTGCTTGAGCACTTTCTGCGCGCTGAATTCTAGGCGGTCCACAAAAATTCCATTTAAATCACATTTTTATTGCCTTTAGGGGAAATTATCACAGCTCATATTTTTTCAATCCTGAAATTATTTTTGTTTTTGTTAAGGTTGATCTGGAATGGCGAGCGCCTGAAAGGAACGGAGGCAGCCCCGTTACTGGCTATATCATTCAGTTTTTTAGTCCTGAAGTAGGAGAGGTTAGTTGTCCTGGCACGCGGTGATGTACCCGAGTATTCGCAGCTTAGTGCTTTTTCAGACGTGGCTTAACGTTCCGGACTATGTTTCTGGACCTCGGTACCGGGTGAAAAACTTGAGGCCGTCACAAACATACGTGTTCATTGTACGAGCTGAAAATGAGAAAGGAATAGGTCGTCCGAGTCCAATTTCTCCAGTTGTAACTACCATGGCGAGAAATGCTCACTGTAGGTTTTCGATACATGAAATTTGTTGAGATGTACAAATAGTAGGCCAAAAAACATCTGTTCATTACATTTTTAGTATCTGCCGATGATCTCGAAAATCTGGACCTTGAGCAAGCAACAAGAAGGATTACATCTGAACAGCTAATAAAGCTTGAAGAAGTGAAAACCATCAATTCGACAGCAGTGCGCCTTTTTTGGAAGAGGAAGAAGATCGAGGACATGGTTGAGGGCTACTACATAAAGTGGCGCGGTCCACCCAGGAGCAACATCAACCAGTACTGTTTTTTTTTTGTATTTTTATTCCCGTGTCCCTACTGTAAATCTTAATTGCAGATGGGTGAATGTCAGCGGTGCTCATGTTGAGTCGTACGTGGTAAATGGCCTAATGCCTTTCACAAACTACGAGTTCTTTGTGATTCCTTATTACAAGTCCATCCAAGGAGCTCCAAGTAACTCCATGGATGCTTTAACTGCCGAAGCTCGTGAGTTCGCAGAGCTTTCATTGAAACCATAAATATAAATATTTTACTGAATATTATGTTTTAGCGCCATCACTGCCCCCATCAGAAGTACATATCCGAATGCTAAATCTGACTACCTTACGAATTGGATGGAGAGCACCGCCGGCCGATGGCATGAATGGAATACTTAAAGGATTCCAGGTAAAAATCCTTATTTCGAACCTGTTTTTGCAGTGAAGTAATTTCTAAGAGAAACTATCGCTATTAATCGATTAAGATAAAAGAGCCAACGTTTCGTTTTTTCATCAATTTCGCCTTTGTTATTCCCTATGCTGAAATCTTTTGCCTTCCCTTTTTAAAGGATCTAACTCTTTTCCCGTCTAGAATTCCTTCATTCTTCGCTCTGCGAAGCAACTTCTCAGTCCATTACTAGTAACTTTATTGAAAAAAACCCTTCATCGCCTAATTTGGCATTAGATGAAGAACATTTGCCACCAGTTATTTCTTGTTATGATTTTGTAAATTTATACGTACTTTATTGTCAGTGTTTGTTTCCTGCCTTTTTCATGGGCCTTTGCAGTACCCTGTAGGCTTTGTTTTTACGTTTCTTTTTACTGTGATAGTACTTAAAAACAAAAATCAGTGAAAGGGAGAAGGGTCGCTTTTTCCAAGCTTGTAGTAAAGAGTTACAAGTACCCTGGAAGTGACTTCTCAAATAACAATTCAGTCACCTGTTGAAGTGTTGCAAGAAATGAAGGAGGACATCGAATACTACTCTAAGCATAAGTTAGCTAGCTGGAGGAAGCAAAAGGAAATGATGGGGATGGGGGGGGGGGAGGGAGAGTTGTCATATTTCTGAAATAAAATGTGGAGTTGTTGTAAAAAGATTAGACTAATCATGAGCTCACCTCTCTTCTTCTTATTCTATTCCTTCTATGGTGATACTAATTCTCACAACCTCTTGAATATATCTTTTCGTTTGATGTCAGTTGTTTACATCGAAATACAAAATACTTCAAAGCTATTTTCTACTTTGCAAATTGAAACTTGAATTGAATCGTTTTAAAATGGCGGACCTTCAGATTGTCATTCTTGGAAAAGGAACCAAATTCAATCGTAATATCACCACAAACGAGCGAGCAGCAAGTGTCACGTTGTTCCACCTGATACCTGGAATGACATACAAAATCCGTGTTGCCGCTCGTACAAATGCTGGAATTGGAGTTAGTCATGGAACGGATACTGTTACTATGAGTGAGTTCACGTTACCTGAAGATCCTTCTTCTGACTCAGTGTGTTATTCTCTGCAGATCAAGAAACGCTCGACAAACATCTGAGCCTACACAGCGAGCAAGAATCGTTCCTGTATTCGCTTTCTCGTCAATCCTGGTTCGCCTTGCTTGTGATGCTGCTCGTTTGTGTCTTCTTGATCCTTGTGGCAATATTTGTATTCTGGTACTATAAGAACAGCAAAGGCGCTAAGGTAAGAGATAGTCCAGACTGTTTTTATGCTTGCTGTGGCGTGTGATGTAGCTTTGTTTGGCTTTCAGAGTGTTCAGAGCACTGAGTGGCATCAGTTTCAGGATCGAACGTTCATTAAAATTAATGACGGGTCTGTTCATATGACACAGAATGGTGTTTGGGATCATAATCCGTATAATACTGCTGGTCGGATGACGCTTAATAATCGGTATGTTTTAGTCCTGCATATGTTAGATTAATTTATTTATTAGTAGAGCATGTGTCATTATGCGCAGAAAACTGGAATTGAAGGATTTATAGAAAATATCTCTGAAGGTTCGCCATAGCAAGGGTATGTAAGAATTTCGCTCGTGAAAGAAAAGTGGCACTGAAGCAGGGGAAAAAAGGAAAACCTGGCTTCATCGAGGAATCTGTAGCGAATTTTTTTGGGTTAAAAAATATATATATATATAATTCTCATCCGAATTTTGCAGCAATTATTTTAGATACTACTGAGTTGTTTAGCTACTGAAACTTTATGCAGTTTCCGAGCTTCGGTAACTTTTGAGGAAACTAATGCGTTAGCCATGTCTAGGCATACTGCAGACATACAGTATTTTGAGTCCGGTCGCGGCCATGTCCTACTTCAATCTCAGCAGTTTATGTGACTAGTTCTAAGCACAAGCCTAGACCTAAGCCTAATTCTAAGCTAAGGAGCTCTTTAAGCCTAGGCTTAAGCTTACAAGGAACACTACCTTTGTCAAGGTGGCCGATCGAGATGAGTTGCATAGAACCTAACACAGCTTTGAATGCTGATTTCAAATCCGGTATGCAAATCTGCTAAACGCTTTTCCAATTAGAATTAGAAACAACTACAAATTCTTTGAAAGTACAGTTTTTTCACGAGAAGACCCTGTGTTGTTCACGTTAGAACACACATGCGAACCGGACGGCTTGCAAACGTTGAATTACTTAAATCTTCCAGCATTCTACAGGTCACCGCATACTCTTCTAGGAAGAGCTGCGTTTTTTCAAAAGACATATAATCTTTCGTACATCTTCTAAGAGAAGCGTTTAGCAGATTTGGAAAACAAATTCAGAATCAGCATTCGAAGCTGCATTAAGCAGTACGCATCTTATCTCAATCGCATACCTTGACCAAGGGTGTGTTCCTCGTTAGTCTAGACTTGGGCTTAGATTTAGCCGTTTAAACTGCGAAAATTACGGTAAAACATTGCATCTCCCAGACAACTTATAATTTCACATTTCTAATCGCTCAGCAAAAGTCATCCAACAATTTGCTAGATCCCCATATATGTAAAGTTTCTTTTCTAGATGTCCTGCGACCCATCAGCCATACTCGGTGACCCCAAGCCAGCAAGATTTCTTCCACGCTCCTTGTGATGACTACGTAGCTGGCACGATGAACCGCCCCGGATCAGAACATCATTATCACTATGCACAATTATCTGGCGGTCCCGGAAATACGCTCAGCACCTTCTATGGAAATCAGGTAAAATCTAATCTCCATATTTAACGTTAATGTTCTGCTACTGATGTGTACGAACAATGCTGTTATAGTTCCAAGACGATCCTTCACCATATGCTACGACAACGTTGGTTATGTCAAATCAACAACCAGCTTGGCTGAATGATCGTATGCTGAGAGGGCCGGTGTTACCGAGCAATCCTGTTCCGAATGGACCACCTGCGAGGTATCTTCAGTCTTCTTCATACCTTTTCTTAGTTCCTTTACTCCTGTGACATCCGATACTAGGCCTCAAATCGCACGAATTCCGCAGTTTCCTTTGTTATTTACATTCAGCTCGGACTTAATAATATCTTTAATTAAAAGGAATTGTTCTTTTTCAGGTATGCGGACCACTCTGGCCGTCGCTCACGGAGTAGTCGAGCATCTGAACATCGCCAGGCTAGTCATCATTCTGATAGTCCACCTCACACAGATGTCAGTTATGTGCAGGTATCCGTTCAGGCTTCTTGATCCGTTCCTGAATGTCTGTTCCTGTAAAAGAGGAAGGAGCTTTCTAATCTAGTAATTATGTGTAGATAACTTTTGGCTATCGAAACAGTTTGAACTGGACATACTTTTTGCCGACAGATAAGTTAAAAATTTTTAAACGGGAACTACCATAAATTAGCTCCAGAAAGGCAGTTAGGATGATACAAAAAAGCTTCTTAGTCGAAGCGTAGCAATGCCCCCCATGTCCTGCACTAGCTCATCCTCATGCTTATGCTCGAAATACCCGTAATTTTGTGGATTTCAGTTCCAATCCTCTGACGGTACTGGCGAAAGTTCCAATGGTCGATCGAAACAAGGCACGATGGCTGGCCGTCGAAGTCCACCAAAACATACGTTGATGGACTTCATCCCTCCTCCTCCTGCAAATCCTCCTCCTCCCACTGATGCAGTATACGAGGTATCGAGAGCTTAGCCGCTGCAAAAGGAATCGTTCCACACTTTTAAAATACCGTAAAATGTTCGTTTTGCAGGGATCACCTCGACGGCCTCTACCTCGTTCATTGAATGTGGAAGACCCTTACGACTCGGTTTCTGACGGGCTAGGTTTTGCAGATGAAATGAAAGTTAGGCCGACGAGTAGAAATAGGACGACAGGTTAGTGTTCTAGAACGAAAATCGTTATTTTATCCGTTAGGAGACCAATCAGCCTCTTATGTTATCCTTGTTATTCTCTTTCTAGGTATCCGTCCACAGAAAGGCAACCGAGATGACGACAGTCAGCGGTCGTCTCTGATGATGGATGAAGAAGGCGGATCATCTGAAGCTGATGGTGAGACTTCAGATTGTGAAGCACCTAAGCGGAAGACCGTTCCGCGAATGGGTGTATCTGCGAGCGCGTTGTCGCAAAGCAGCTGTAAGTGTCAAATTTTCTGTAAAAGATTCCTGCTATCCTTTATCTTTGGCTTATAGATCCTTATAGATGACTCTGGTCGATCTGCGTCACGGTTTAAGTCGATACAACGAGGCAAACAGGACCATCTGTGATCGTGGATGACCACAGTGTTGTTGCCGTCTTATCCCGGCTATTCTTAACGGGTACCTTGTGAAACACTCCATATTCAAAAAAGTCCTGTTGTAAATATCGAAAATTTCTTCCTGCATATCTCACAAAGCCACGAACCCTTCAACTCTGATATTTAATGCTCAAACTTTATTCATATTCAATGTAGGCGCGCATGATCTCACGGCCTGAGGCTCATTATAGGCACTACATGCCTTGTTTTTACTTGTTGTTCTTGAAAGAAAAGTAATGCCCTCACCGCATTTATATCGCGCAATATGTTGAGGATATATGCTGTTCAAGCAAGCAGATGAGCTTTACACTTGTTTTACCATTGTTCGAGGCTGTACGGTTCCGCCATGTCATATTCTTGCTTGTTGATGTACTAACATGTAAATCAATTGCTTATAATTGTGCCGAATAAATTATTTTCTGCTGAAACAGCCTGTTTGGGCCACAAATCCCAATCTGCTCCACTCGTTTCTCCGACTGCTTCCCTCTCAAGTTTTGGGTAAACGTAAGAAATAGGTAAAACAGCACTTCGAATCCACAAGGTGGGAACGAAGAAATTGCATACTACGGCGTCCCGTAGTTGAGCCCTTTTACGGTTTGCCGGTGTTCCGACAATGCTATAATTGTGAGTCAAGTTGCTACTGAAAAAATCCCCTGATTCTTTCTCCAGCAGCTGAAAAAAAATAACGAAAGTGAGCCTGGCCTAGCGATTCTCCTCCGAGGCACTTGAACGCTTTTGGCGTCAGTGTCTCGAACATAAGTCCAAGGCTAGATCGTGGTTCAACTTCGCTGCTTTATGCCAAAATACCCAGCGGATTGAGTCTAAAGGTTGATTTTGCTCCACGTTGGTTATCTTATCAGGAGTGATTGCTCTCGCACGCTAAAAACGGATTTTGAGATTCAGGTAGTTTATAAACGCTTGGTGGCTGAATAGCGAAAAGCCAAAATGAAAGCGGCGGTAAGCTGCTCGATGCGAAAAAAAAGCGGCTGAAACGTCGGATACCAGGTGGACAGGCTACCAAGGATGTGTGGACAAACTGTCTTGTCAGTGTGTTTTGCACACTAGTTAAAGTGCTATAACCATTCGGTATGACTGCATTTGTACAAGCCCTCCATGTCCATGAGCCTAAAGCGGTGGGCCACCCCGGTGGAGGGCCCGCGACGTAGTGGAAAACTCGTACGCGAAATCGTGGACGAGTTTTCTGGGACGATCTTCTCGGTCAGGAATTTTTGAGCCGAGAAACTTGAAGAATAACCATTATCTGAGCTTCTCTTTCAGAATCCATCAAGAACTCAGGAAGCGTCCTGAGCGTGGGTGCTGCCTTTAAGCTAAGGACCACTAGAAGACCGCAAGAAGACCCCAGTGCTACGTATAAGTAGCTCCAAAAGCCTCATAAAGGAAAACTGATGACTAGAGATCGGTGCACCATGTTCTCATCAGTTTTCCAATTCTGGCTTACTAGGGGAGATTTTCTCATGTACACCATCCCCAGCAATGGGACCAAAACCATTACAAAGCTTACGGCTAGTGTGTATGCAGAAGCCATACATGATTCCTGAATTTTTTTTTTCTAGCGGTAGAAGTCGCTCATGTAACCACTTGGAATGAGTTTTAGTAAAGCGAAAAGAGCAAGGACCATGAAGCAGTTGACCACAGGTCAGTGACTGGTGTGTTAGTCTGTAGTTCAGATAGTGAGCTGTTTGATTTCTCTCTGAAAACGCGTTTGCATACTTTCTAACCCCCTCTTCGCTTATTAGCGTGTAATCGTTTTTTGAATTCTATACAATGAGTTATTCTTCTGCAGCCCACACTAATGTGGCTAAACAGTACATTTAATATGAAATTTGATGCGAAAAACAATGTACGCTTAGCGAATGGTCTGCAGAACTACGTATCTGGAATACTGCAGAAAGGCTGATGCTTTTGATTAGGCTCCTTCAGCGGAATATACCCAACGCAATATGCATCGTAAAGAACACACATAGTGAGCCAATAGGTTCGTAATGTTGACTCAAAAAATTTAATTTTGACAAACGTCTGTGCATGACAGAGTGCACATTTAACACAGAGAAATTACATTATGGCATGGCTGGCATGGCTTGTCAATTTTCTTCAGCCCGAGTATATAGCTGGAAAAGTCGCCTTCCTTTGGCTGAAAATTTTGTTTTCGAAAAATTTCCGAATATGCAGGACATTAAATTCCGGCTAGGTTTTGTTGTGGGGCAAATCTACCTAGCACGAATGGCTATGCGCTGGACCAAGGATTATTCGTATAAATTCTTGGAAAATTCCATAAATAAAAACAAATATAATACTAAAATTGTATGATGAAGGTAATGAAAAAGATCAACTCACTTCCAGACTTCTCCAGCTTGCAGATCACTCTCAAAAGTTGAGAATTAAGGTATTCTTCACTCCACTACTAGCGCTTCGACCGTCCCAGGACTCCACTGTAAAGTTCATGAGAAAATGCGAAACTCTCAGTCAACAACAAAGAAAATTACACAGGATGTACAGGGTGCTTAAAAAGCCAGAGGAATTTCATGCGATTACTTCTGCGGCAAGAAGGCATAGAATGATGTCCTGCGGTTTAGATCTAAATATCGTAAGAAAAACTCATTTCTTCTGGAACACATTTCTTTGTTGTTGTCCATTTCGATTAAAGAAGGGCGCGAAATTTGCAGATTGCGCCGTTCTGCCGCCTTGCTTCCGCGGATCACTACAGCTATACGAAAATGTGTTTATATAAGGGTAAGCGGTTTGGTGGACCAAAAGTGCCGCTTTCTCGTGTTATTTTACTGAACCAGATTCAATAGGATATGAGAGGTGTTATTTTCAGGTACGAGGGACTTTATGAGTGCATGCTCAGAAATGAATGTCGTTTGGAATGCAGTCTCTTTCAAAAACGACTGAGTACTTTAATAAGTTTTGAATATGCAAACACTCTGAAGAAAAACAAGATAAAGAAATTTGACCAGGAGAACTGGATGCATTGCCTTGAAGAACACGAATTTTTTCGTGCCGCATTGTGCACTTGTGTACCTATAGACTCGCTTATTGCGTTACGAATTGCATCCCTGGCTCGCCAAACCTAGGGCACGAGACCAGTTTACCCGACTTAAACTTGAATAATTAAACCCTGCTTACTCTAGACATAAAGAAACAACGGGTACGAGAATGACTATGTGAGTAATCAATAAAAATCTTCGTAAGAGTCTCAGAAAAACACTGAGGACAAAAAGATAGCATCTGAAAATGCAAACACTCAGATAGCAAACGTGAGAAATAAATTTTTTTTTTTTTTAAAAAAGCAGCACAAGTAGCTTCTGGTTTTCTGGAATACGTGACAGAGGCACATTGAAGTCCAACAGCAATCCAAAGGTTCACGGATATAAAAACAGAATCCTTTCCGTGTCTACCTGAACAAATTTAAAAAAAAACAGGAGAAATTCTCAAAACTGCATTATGATTTTAGAAAGCAGTTTCCATGGCAGATGGAGGGAGAGCTGAGCGGTGACGCGACCACTAACGCCCCTAGTACTGCCAATAGCACGTAGTTGAACTGTTCAGAAACAAAAAGAAAACAATGAAAATTCGCAGTATCCTGGGTTTTAGACAAAAACCCTTCCGAGTTTTTGGCCCCTTCCGCGTGGGACCTGGTGGTCAGCGCTCTCCTTCACCCTACAGGGGCTCCTCTCCAAATGGCGCTTTTCCGCCATCAAAGGATCTTTTTTCATTGGTTACTAGATTGGGAGTGCAGGACTTGGCCAAGAAGCTAAATCGGTTCTAGATTAAGTGGAAATACGTCGAAAACAAGTCAGCAGCCACATAGATGAAACAGTTTCTGAGAAACTAGGGCTGTGCAGTAAAATTCGGAGGACTTAGCGGACCGAGCGGTATTTGTTAAATTAGAAGACAACCGCAAGCAGTCCAACTTTTGTTTTGAGTGTATCCCTTAAGTATAAAGATTCGAGAATTGTTCTGCTACATTCTGCTATTTTCCAGACTGATGTTATTAAGATCTTGCCCGAGCGTTAATGGCGTAGCCAGACGCGGCTAGGCGGCCGCCGCATCCCTTGTCGTACGCCATATCTAATGGAAGAACTAGTAAGGAACGAGAACCAGCTATTTTCGGCTTAATCATGCATATCTTTCTCGCACCTCTATATATAGTTCGTATCTGCTGTCTTCTTGCTGGCTTCTTTGGATGTTTCTGCGGAGGTGGTGACTGAGATGAGAAACAAAATGCCTTCTATTACCGCTATTAATTCCACATGTTCTCTTTTTCTCCTGCTTTTGTTGCCTACTATAATTTCACTATCCTATTTTTAGCGGCATGGATGTGGCAAGGTCCTCCAGTTACCTGGCCATCGGCATGTCCACCATTGCCGTCATTAGCACTCTTGCCTACATTCCATACATGCTGACCCAAATCGACTCGGTAATGAATTCTCTAAAGGTAGGGTTTTCACAGAAGGGGTGTAGACTCAAGCCAAAGTTGAGAAAACTTTCGCTCTTAGGTGCACAGCGAAGAATTCGATGTGGTGGAGACCGTAGTGAAGATGGAATTCAGAGGACTGAAGGAAGGTCTCCCTCGTAAACGCCGTCAGACGGAAGGCGTATGCAGTACGTTTGGTTATCATCATTCAAATTATGTAACGGATATTATATTGCAATATTCAGCATGCGAGTCCGCTAATAACTGTCCAGCAGGAGCAAAGGGCATGCCAGGAGTTAATGGTGTAGACGGAGAAGCAGGTAATGATAATTTTAACCTACATCTCCATCTGCTCAATAGATATGTGAAAGTCAAAGTAATCCTCCAAAAACTAAAGAGATCTGTGAAGAACACAGGCTGAAAATTGACATAAAACCTCCTGTCCCTACTTTGGAAAGATGTGCACGGGACATTTAGGCAATTATGAGAATTCCAGTGAGCACTGGCTAGATATTGAAATCCGGTACCTCTGCTAAAAATTCTCTGTATGAGAATGTTCTTTAGTAGTCCTCGTTAGTTTGAGATTCCATATAGAAGAGGCTATATGATCTCAGAAATCACTTATTCCTTACGTAGAGATTGTGTGCACTGAAGCTGACAATGTCACCTTTGGATTTGCAGGTTTTAAAGATTTTGAAGTTTTTCACTATTCGCTGGAATAATAACTGTATATTCTTAAGAAATACTGACCTTTGCATGGTCACGAATTCTCCACAAATGTTAATTGCTCCTGGATATCAGTTAATCCACAATCACATTTTTAGGGCCACCAGGTCACCAAGGAGAGCCAGGTACGGCTGGACTTTTCCGAGAAATTCCAAGAAAGCAAACGACTGAATGCAGGCAATGTCCACCTGGTCCTGTAGGGCAACGCGGTTACATGGGTCCGCCTGGAGAACCTGGAGAGCCTGTTCGTAATTTTTCCTTAAATAGTTCGGTCTCTTTCTTTTTTTCTCAACTATCGAAGCTGTTTTTCAGGGAGAGGCAGGTCCGCAAGGAATGTCCGGACGACCGGGTAGCAATGGCATGCCAGGAATGCCAGGAGAGAACGGAGGAGAAGGACCTATCGGAAAGTTGGGAGAGATCGGTGTCCCAGGTAATGACGGCGTGAGAGGCGAGAAGGGTCCTTCAGGCGAGAAGGGTCCCGCGGGTGAAATCGGAATGAAGGGGACTCCGGGATATACCGGTAGAGACGGCAGTAGCGGTCCAATGGGAGCATCTGGACCTCCTGGTAAGGATGGGCCACCAGGAAATCCGGGATATTCTGGCATGCCAGGTACCTCTGCGAATGAGGTGAGCTTGCTCAGATTTATTTGTGAAGAGGTTTTTAGGTGATGACAGTCATGAATTTTGCGGTCATACTGGTATCGCTACTCTGAGATCGTGTACACAAGCCTTATGAACTATCTAGTTAAATTGTGATTTAGGGAGGACCTGGAGAAGATGCAAGCTACTGCAGGTGCCCTGCAAGAAGTTCTGTCAAAGCAAAACTATCCAAGAAAGTCACTGCCTAGGAGTGTCTTCGATTTTGCTCAAGTCGAGAATAAAAGCTGTTGTAGTTGTATTCAAGTTTTCTTTGCCAAAATCAAACGTACTAATCAATAACTGCGTTGTAGCTGTTTAGCTGGCTTGGAAGTTTTGTCGTCATGAGTTTTCCATGCTTCAAGAATGAGAATTTGCCGCAGAAATGAAATGGTACTGGTGCTTGCAAAATGCGCTGCTTGCTGTTTGTAGAGTAGCCTGTAAATGACAGTAGCAATTTCGTGTTGTCTAGTGCGTCTAGTACTATTTGCTCATCCAGCATTTTACAAGTGGTGAAAAACCATGAAAGTTAGCTCCATTTGCTGAGGTTTCAGTTCTACTAGAAAAGGATGTACGAAAAAAAAGTTCCTACCTCAGTTTTTACCTAGCTGTCTTCGCTGAGGAAAACATTCAGCAGCTTTGTATGTCACTACTTACATAAATGTGTGAAATTCGAGTGGCGGAGGTCAGAGAACTAAGAGGACGGCGCGTACCCATGCAGGATTACTATGTTGTATGTAACAGGGTAACATGTAACATGTCAACTCTTGTACGTGGAAAAGTAAACGTCGCGGTGGGACCAGCAGCAACTATGAGCCTTTATAGGTGTTTATTCTTTCTATGAAATAGAATGAATATAAACAGAATAAGAAATAATACATAGGGAAACAGTGATAATAAGTAATAATAGCAGGATAATGAATCACAATAATAAGATAGTAATGATAATAAGAAGTAGAATAAACTCGAGAGGTTGCGCTTTTGTCAGTGACAAAGCTTGAAATTTTTTCGTCAAACGGCAATAAGGTCAAAGAAGAATCAACCAGAAATAACGAAGAAAATCATTTTCTGGAGTTTTTAGCGTAGGCAAAGGTAGTATGACTCCTTTATGAACTCTCGCGAAGCATGAAGAATCGTGTTCAACATAGTCGTAGGATGGACTGCTAAGGGATTTTAATCTAACTGAGCCCCTTTTCTGAATAAAACCATCTAGAATTATAAGCAACAAACGTGGTAGCCCGTTTTTCTGGTCTAATTCGCGTAACACAAAGACCTTTAAAGCTGTACATTTATCAGCAAGGCCGAAAATTCCATAACTAACTTGAAATATACAGTATTATTAAGTTCATTTAGACTTAAGGTGAGAAGCATGATAAGGCCACATGTCTCATTTTAGGGTTACGTGGTGTGCGCCATTCTAGGAAAGCGTCACTGGTTTAGAAGTCCTAATACCGTGTTTAGCTCTGATCTGCTTCAGTGTACTAAGATAAACCTGGTATATGCTGCGTTCTACTCGGAATTAAATTTTCATATTAAGTGACGCTTACGCGCAGTCTTCAATTTTCTAGATTAGTTAAGACTCTCGATCTTTTGCTTGCAGATCTTCCTTCAGTTTGAACACTAGGGTTTGTCTTCACTGTTAGTGCTAAAGGCAGCTGCAAGATTCTTAGTTGTTGCGTAAGCTTTGATTACAAAAGAAAAATCAAGTGCAGTTCTCCGAGCTGCATCTAGTATAGAATTGTGTTCTCCGGCATCTCTAATACAGTCTGCCATGCACAGAAGCAATAATTCTTGTGACAAACTCTACTTTACAAAAAAAAGAAATTTTTGAATGATACACTGAACCGCAGCTGTTTTGCTTGAATTCTGAGGCATCTTTCTGATGTGGTCCTGCGGAGAGTGGATGAAGACTGCCTTTTCGTCAGCACTTGAAAATGAAGTCGTACAGCTCTATGTAGTGGCTATAGTGTAGAAGCCACGAAGCATATTGCCTGAAGACATGGGTCGGTAGGGCTGTAGTTACAAAGCATCTGCCTGTACCAAAGTTTCCGAATTAAGGATGCAGTTTAAGCAGAAAAATTAATACATGAAGTCAGAAAACTTTAAAATGTTGCATGTTCGATATTGCGAGTTGTTATAGTGCAGCAAAAATGTGCAGCAGATTCTCCAGCTCCTTTCAGCCGTGGCTGGCCACTAACCAGAAATACCTAGACCTTGTTTCAGCCCCGCTCACAGTGTGAGAATACAAAAGTGCAAGCTCCTGCACAGTCCATCGAAAAGCTTTGTCTATAATACTATGCTGCTCAACTTTGACGTTGAGGCAACCGCAAGCTGTTAATGAGTTGTCATACCTATGCCGTCCATAATGGGCGTTACTGCTAATTCGGATGAAGAATTTACGAGCGAAGCTTTCACATCTGAAAAAAAGGCGATACTTCCTCCAATCTGTTTTGTCGTTTAAAGTAGCTTTTGGTTTTTCTTACACTCCAAAAAGACGGGACGTCATATCACGTAAAACACGAAACAACATATTCTTACAATTCATGCAAAATGCACATTACAAATGGTCATTCGGACAGACTTTCTGACTTTAGAAACAGCATTATTCATTCATTGCTGCTAGAAAACGGGTGCTACACACCTATTTCAGCTGTGTGCAGTTCTGCCTCTAAATAACTATTTTCGCATTATTTAAGGGGGCTAACTGAACGTTGTGCGTTTGAGCTGGGCTGGATAAGGTGTCTATGAAACGTGCTGTTTAAATGGACTCGCACGGAAAGTGCTTTAACCCTACCCAAACGACGTTGGTGACGCAGACTAACTAGAGGAATTTAGCTCCGTATCAGATTTTCATTGCGTTTATGAAGAATGGAAAAAGCGCAAGAGCTTACTATATATAATATTTAGTGCTGTGCTCAGGATTTTTACGCCTAAAGAGTGCCCATATGACATTAAAGCAGGAAACTATCGGAAACTAATCGTTTCAGACACGCCCCAATATTTAAAGAAAAACGCATTCTGTGTACCATCGCTGGACATTTGCTCTTTCAGATACAGCAACCAACAAACTCATCTAACTGCTCCCCATCATCAGGAGTGCAAAACACATGTGGAGGGTAAATTGCAATTTCCTCCTAGTGGAAGGCTCACCATATTTAGTTATAATGATGAGCATTGGGTACAGCGTAAAGCCTCATAGAGGAAGTATAGAAGAGGAAGCTTTATTTCTTCCCAGTTTTGTTATTTGTTTTACCAATGGATGATGGAAAGAAAATCTCAGGAAAGTAGTTGACCATAGAAAAGAAAGTGCGATTAAACCTAGGTACCCCTGAAACTTTAGTTAATGTTCGTAGTACAAGGCTTTCTTCGTGCTCGACCAGTGAAAACATAAACAAACTTTTTTGAATTGTTTCAAGGCCCCGTGCAAGGATATTGTTTTTCTTTGGTTTGCGTATTCTTTACATTTGACTTCGTTTAATTGTTGAGCATATCTCGGACAACAGCTTTTAACTGTAAAAAAGATCTCATCTGCATCAGATTCAGAAACGCTGAGACCGTCCATGTAGTTCGCATTGAATTTCAAAAAAATCGCACCAATCTACTCCAGATCCACAACAGAAAATGTCAGCAAGAGAAGACCTATATGGCTTCACCCCATCACCAATAATAGAACATGCATGTTCCTAGCCAAGCACGAAAAGCGTATGTATTCCGGAAGCACAACAACACTGCTGCTCTCTGCTTCATATGAGAGTTATAATTGGGAATGGATTTCCGTATACGCTGGCATAGTTTTCCTCCCATCAGCGATTAATGTTCGAGGTAAAAAGCAAATTCGAACAACGATTAGATCCTAAATGTAGGGATTCCTGTGAAGTATATCAGGCGCCTGTGTACATCCAGTAGAGTGAGAGAAGGTTTAACAAAATGGATTTAAAGAAGGCGGTCGCTCTTGAACCACTCCACTCCTTAGGAAACGCATACAGCAATGAGCCTCTATTGCATACTTAGCGTCTATAACGGGAGGCATTGAGATAGGAAGGTGCAAAATGCACAGGAAATAATCTGGCGCTTTTTCGGTAATTGGATGTTTTCTCAAATTGTGGTATTTTTGACGAAAATAACCATCGAATACGTGTAAAACAGTGCCTATCTTCAGCCATATTTTAACTATCATACTAGGTTATTCAGTAAGTAATTGCATTTTGACAAGTATTTTCAACTGATTGTATAAAATGAAATAGGCCAGCCCGATTTTAAATCTCGTAAGCTTTGCTACCTGCATAGCCTCTGGAACAAGTTTAAGAAACTCAGGCCAGCAGGAAATTTAAAAAAACGGATTTTTACGAACCATAGCATGTTGCCACCCAAAATTGAACGTCACCGCTCCTTTCGTACATTTTTGCAGTCAGCGAGAGACGCGATGATGAGATCAAGTGGCTTCCGAAGAGAGCTGATGTAGAGGTATTATGCGCATAAGACTGGCAGGTCCCAGCCTGATTAGTTGACCTTTTAAAAATCGAATTTCCTGAAATTTCCGTATTTTGCGTTTGAGCTCTACACGGGTTAATTCCGAAATTTTGCCTTTTATCATTAGATAAACAGAAGCAAACTATGACACAATTATGCACAAGCATAACCCCTGGCAAAGGGAGCCTACAGCAATAGAAGCGCGGCTCCTCCGTTAACTTCTGGATCAGCGCTGCCAAAAATACAGCAATATTGAGAGAATCTTTTCCTTTAAAATTTTTTTCTCTTGAAACTTGCAATTCTGTTCAACATTTTTAGCCTCACTCTATAGCGCATTGCCGCCAAATGCATCATAAAATTTTTCATTCACAGAAGCTTACACATAGTTCTTTGGTGATATTTAAAACAAGCATAGATACAGCACCTTTTGGCAGATCATACCGAAAAAAAATTGTTTTTCAAAATTAAAAGTAGCAGTATAGTGACGATAGTAATATTTAAAGCTCCGAGATCTCTTCTTTTAAAATATACGTGATCTTATGAAAAGCGCTTTCGCTTTTGCAGAGAATTTTCTGCTAAAACATTACTACAAGTACTTACTGGCCAACCTAACGTACTGTAGTAACTAATTAGTAAATAGGAGTAGTAAATTTTCAATTTCGTGGAGCCGCAATATGCAGGGGAGGGATGGGAAATGAGAGAGAGGGAAAGAGAAAACAGAAGAAAGAGGCAAACGTTAAAACGAATCTGGGCAGACCGAGTTGGAAGACTACACTGGCTGCATGGTTATGGCCCGTACCAAAGTTCCTTCATCCGAGAAAATCTGTGCTGAACAGTCAGCTGACAGCCGATTACCTCAAAGGATCCAGAACGTCGCATAATGATGCAAAACACCAAGTCGAACTAATAGAAGAGATGCTCGGATGAAACCAGAAAAGGTAACCTCTGTCCTTAAGTAGACCTTCATCCGAAACTCAGCCGGACAGCGGACGAAATAGCGAAATAGCACGTGCACGAGGAGAGGACAGACGAGGATCAGATGAATGTTCGTAAGTTGCTGTGGAGCAACTTACATCTCTGCTGATGGGTCGTCAGCCAGCTTGTCTCAGATGCTGTGAACCATCGAAAGAAAGCACAATGTATGCTGATTATTCCAAAGGGATACATTTCTCGCTTTTGGACTCAGTGCCAGTCCA
>KN549200.1:749446-763535 GCA_000797555.1 Oesophagostomum dentatum | reverse complement strand
AGACCCTACTCGTTTTAAAGGAAGCGATAGTGTGAAAAATTATGGTTTTTTGACGTATAAATATGTGCAGCTGAGGATTTAGAGAAGAGCTGAAACATAGCAGCAGCTATGTCTGCAACGAGTATGCGGCTTAGACAGCTTATAGCGAAACAGGAATCAACGTACCTCCTTAGCTGCGTTAACTCTCAGCTCTTTACATGAACTATCAGAGAACCATGAGGCATGAGGTGTGTGTATAACATTTGGGCACTGGGAAAGTGGATCTGAAACATGCTTTTATAGTGTAAAAAAACCGCGGAAACAGATCCATAAATTCAGTAAGTAAGCGAAAACTACGATACTTACTCATCATATTCCCTTCATAGGGCTCTTGTTCGTGCACGTCGAGGGCAGCACCTCTGACGTGTCCCGACTTCAAAAAGCTGGCAAGGTCAGCCTGGAAAAAACATACAATTCGAGATATCTTTCTTTGTGGGAATGGCAAACTCTCTGAGCTGGACGAATTTAATAGAAAAAACTTTTTCAATAATATTCTCCTGGACCATCATTGTAATAAAAACTATGTAGAGCGACGACAATTTATATTAATATCAAATAAGGTGGAGTCATACAGAAAATCCAGACATGATTCTGCGCAGATAGTAAAGTGAAAATCAAAATTAACACAAAATACACCTTGTGCAGAAATTCGCTTACACGATTTTAATGGTGCAAGGACAAGCAGCAAGGCGGCCTTGGTCATCCACTAAGGAGCAAAAACACTGTTGCAGTTCACTAGCTCTGCGAACGTTTTGAAGATCAAAGATGAAATTCGGCTCTCTACATGAATTGCATCAAATTTAAATTGACTATGGATCTCACAGTTAGTTTCCCACCAGCACTTAGTAAATTATGCTGATATAGTCTCCCGCTGATATTAAAATAGAGCGATTGCACTTACATTATTGTCAAAGAAATCTTTTCTAATACCTTAGTTGCATATCTAAATTATTTGAAAGATATTTGTTTCAGTTCTGAAAAGGAAAACTTCACTAATTTATTTGGAAATGCATAATTGAATGGTTTAGTAGCAGTGGCGGTCTGAGAGCGAGGCGCTCTTGAAAGTGCCCTAGAGGACAGGACAATAGTCGAAAAGAGATCCACTTTCAAAAGAATTCTTATTATTGAGTATATCGACTTTTATTCTTAAAATATTTCTAAAAATTTTACAACCAATTTTTCTTTGGTCCCGCACTCAGCTCCGCCCGCACTATTATTGAATTAAAATACCGATTTTTGTTCGTAAAATATTTTCGAAAATTTTACAACCAATTTTTCTTTGGTTCCACCCATAGCTTCGTACTCCAAAATCGCAAATTTGAAAATCCCAAAATGTTGAAACGTTTTGGCTGCTTGTGAAATAGAAAGAAAAGAGGAGCATGGATTTCGCCTTCACCTAAGTAATAGTTGCGGCAAGTGTGAACATTTGCGGCTAAAATTCTTATGAAACTGAACCCGCAGAATAGCAAAACGCATTTTATACAGCACATCATTAATTTTCGTAGAAAAAATAGCATCAACAGCACGCTCACTTAAGCACATTCCTATCCTTTTTGTGCGCCTTTTTCGGATTAAAAAAAATGAACCTCATGGTAAGATATTACGGTAGATTCTATGTGCGCAAGCGGATTTGCACTACTCCAATGTTTTTCTTCGAAAACTTACGCCTTTTATATGGCAGGACTCTATCAGTGACAAGCCAGAGTGCACATGTTTTGTAAGTTGACCTAGTTAACCCGCTCTGTAAACCCTATTTACAAGTTTTCACTCCCTTTTCAAAATGTCTCATATTTCTTGTAAAAGCTCTAGTTGCCCCTGTATACGGGGTATCTTGTCTTTATCCTTATAAAGAACTACAAAAACGTTGGAAAAAGCTAAACGAAGACGACGATGACGCATCTTTCCGTTCAGTGTCAAGCAACGTAACAACAGATCATGCTCGTTCTTAGCTGGATTTAGAAAAATTTTGCACTCTCACTTCGAATGGTTCTCAGGAAGAAGGAGACTTACACAACCTCCGTATATTTATCCTTCAATTCTATGCTAGCGGATACACATTTACTGGTTGCGAGGTTCGCTGTCAGCAACAGCACTTCGATGAAAGAGTAAATCCTAAGCACGATCGATATATTTGACTTCATCCAAGCAAGTTATGCATTTAATGAAAATAATCCCTCCATTAAAGTAACCCTATAGTAAAACAGAAAATCGGACAAGGCTGTGACTAATCTTCATGAATGAATGACTGGATTTCGCAGCTGAGTGAAAGTGATACGATGTGCGTAGGTAATTACAGCAAAACTGTGACAACGTATGCTGCAACTATTCGATTCAGCTATTCTATTCAATTATTCTGACAACGAATTCATTTACGCAGCTGTGGTAGCCCAGACTGACAGAGTTAGGAGTTCCTTTCAGAATATATTCTATAACGAAAAGAGCAGCAGAAGCTCACTCCTCCCTATCCAAATTGGCTTCATAACAGAAATATCACAAACTTCGTTTGCAGTCCAGTGCGATCTAGTCTGCAAAATTTTCCCCAATATCAGAAATAATTTTATTAGTGTTTTATTAACTAAGAAAAACGGTCGCTTAATATACAGACCGTAAGCAGAAAGTAAGAAACCTTTCAAAGCAATACTATTCTGGCAAGGAATTTAAAGATGCAGCAAATGGCAGGTGATAAGAACGGTGAGATTTTCAGATCTCGAAGTTGCATTATCTGAGTTATTCCTGATTCGCACTGTTTCCTAAGAGTAAGTAACAATACAGAACGCCTAAGAATACCAGAAAACATACCTATCAACTGGCGCAGACTAGAAAAAGGGTTCGAAAGCATAACATATTCTCTTGGCCTACATAAGGAACGCTCAAAAGGAAGAAACTAGTCAGTGTGATAGAGCAATAGATACATTGGAGAAAAAAATGACAGGTGCTCTTTGAAAACCGTGGAAATAAAGGAAATACAAAAGAGACCTTAGATGCGGCTGAAATTCTGGGAAAGACAACAGACTTAGCACGAGAAAAATTCAAGATAAAAGAAAATCAGCTGTCTAAGGAACCTTTCTCGCAATGCCTCATAAATATGCCCTTGATTAAAGGTAACAATTACGAACTAATCAAAATCTAAAGCCTGCCACAAAATTCGGCACCTGTATGTCTCCGAGTTGAAGGAAATAAAGGATATAAAGGAACGGTATTAGGCGCTTATAAACTTTTGCAGATTAGAAAATCATTTCGCAAAAAAAATGCAGTGCCTACTGAATCGTAGCGAAGCTAGGTAAGTTAGCAAGGCGTGAGACTGAGAGGAACTAAAATGAAGGTGACGTGAAAGCGCGACTTAGAGCGATAAGAAGAATACCGACAGCTTCAAGCTGTCTACTGTGTTGAAAACTTTGTAAACTAGGAATAATTGCTCCAGAAAGTGGAAGGAAGAAAGAAAACTCGAGTTAATACACTCAAAATTCGATTTGTCTATAAAGCAGATAACCTACCGAAAATAAACCAAATAATCTATCCAGAGAAAAAAACGATATTTGGATAGAGATAGAGTTATTGCAAATAGGACGCAAAAGTAAGTGCACCGGGTTCACACCTTGATCGAGGAAGGCTTTTCAGATGTTCTAAAGAAATTCAGACACTGGTAGGGCTAGGTTACGTGTGAAAGTGAAAACTGTATTATATGCAGATAAAAGATGAAAAAAATAGCCCTTACTGGCCTACAGAAGACATTTCCGCTTAGTTATTGAGCTTCCAGAAATACAAAAGAGTTTCAAGGTAATTGACTGAACGAGGAATATCAGGCAGAGGTAGGATTATGCAGGTACGAAATCCAGGTACTGTGTGGAAAGACGCCCTTGTAGCTCCTTTAGCAGTATAAAGGGAAATATACACGCCCTGAATTTACATCCGAAAAACACAAAGATGAAAAATTAAATAAAGTGGGAGCAAGCGTAAGACATTTCCGATAAACGCTCTCTGGAAATACAAAATATTGTTTCAGGTGAAAAAGAAAACATCGAGCCGACTAATAAACTCTAACAATTCAGATTTTGGATATGACTTCTGTACTATATGAAAAACAAACCTTACTTAAAACTCTAACAAGGCTGAACAGTCGTAGCAAAATAATTTCCAAAGTATTGCCTGATTTATAAATGCAGCCTTGAAAATCAGTTGAATTCACATTGCCCGAAAAAGAAAGTTCAGAAGACAATGAGGGAAGCTGCAGAAAATACAAGCCTTTTTGCAGAAGTTAGTTAAATAGTTAGCATGGCTATTTCCATTAATAACAAAGACATCCTCTTAAGCTCTTGGAACGGATTGCTTGATTAAGATATCTACTCTTTGAGGAGCTGTAGAGTAGCTTTTTTGGCTTGAAGAGGCTGCATATCACGTTTTACAATCCCCCTCCCTCGTAAATAACACCAGTTTGAGTGCACATAGCAATAATGAAAATGGCAAGTATCAGTAAAAAAGAGATATTTCCTAGAAACTCTGCTATTCTACACCTTATGTGAATGAGCAGTTCAAAGCTGTCCCACTGTTCTGCCATTCATAACAGAGTTGTTTTGAGCAAGAATTTCAGTAGTGACGGAAATCACCTCATCAACGAGTCCTCCTCGGCTAGTATTGATGATGAATACACCGGGTCGGCATTGCTTGAGCGTCTGTTCGTTGATGATGTGCCGCGTTTCATCAGTTAACAAACAATGTAAGGAGATTGCATCGCTCTTCATCAACAAGTCATCCAGCGCATAACATCTACAATAGATTTTACTACGTAGTTATAGCAGTGCGAAGCGCATTTTTGGGGAAAATCGCCTGCAGTTACAGAAGCAAAAGGGATGGCAGTCCCTACCGTTCGACGCCGAGCGCCTTCTCGAAACCGTCAGGCACAAACGGATCATAGAACACGATGTTCATCCCGAACGATCGGGCGCGGAGCGCAACGGCCGTTCCCACGCGCCCCATTCCGATGATGCCTAGCACGTCGCCGCGCATGCGCTTGCTGCCACCGGCGACTTCTCGCACGTGCTCAGCACCGACGACCTCAAGAGGTGAAAATAACCAGGCAGTAGGAAAGCGTGCAGAAAAAAGTCACCTTCTTTCCTTCGCTGACAGCCTTCGCCAGCCAGTAGGTCCTTCTGTAGAGATTTAAAATAAGAGACATCGTAAAATCGGCTATTTCTTCTATACAGTCTCCTGGGGTGTGACATACGGCTATTCCTGAAAATATATCTGTCACATAGAGTATATAAGCCGAAACGTACATTTTATTTTCTTTATGAACGATTTATTTTCGAGCATCAAATTTCAAGTGATTGTAAAGATGTAGACGTTATTTGAAACATGAATTGAGATGACTTTTTTACAGTTTGCCGAAATGCACTAAATAGGCTTAAATTTTGCAAAAATACTCTATTTTGACTAACGTTTCCTATGCCTTCTGCTGGAAACTCGACTGACTCTCACGAAACAGTGACAGTTAACCCTGCAGAGGTAGACCGAACAGGAAGCAGGATAACTCTGGTTAAGATGCGTGAAAATAGTTCATAGTTCACGTCAAATTAGCGTGGAAAACATTTTAATTGCCGTATTAAATAGGTTAGACCAAGTTGAAAATCTAGTGGAGCAGTAAAGTGTTTTCAGAGAAATATATTTATATATTCTACCAAAAAGATAGAACGATCAACTGTCAAGATGCGTCCGCAAAAGTGTCGCTAAATCTTTAATCCATCTAGTTCACAAAGACATCGAAATAGGATCTAATGTAAAAATTATTTTTAAAAAAACATAATTTGGTCTATTGTGTGGAGCCGCTAGTAAGAAGTCAATCTTTTTAATGGCGCTTATATTGCGATAAATCCTGTGAATCATGAGTCGTTTTCATATTTTTAGCCCAATTTATTGTCCAGAGTGTTAACAGAGCTGCCATGGGTACTCGGATCCTCTTTCCGTTATTTTTATGACTACTTCTTCTCTATTCTTGCAGACTCCGATTCATTTGAAGCAAACACCTCCCTAGAGGGTTTCTGTGCGCGAAGTAAGCAAGAACAGCAATGATTTTTTTAATGACAAGCTCTAAAAAACATTCCGGAGTAGGCAGTTGAAGCAGTGCGACTTCTCTTCATTTTCTTTTACATAACAGAATACTATGAAAGAAAACCTTAATAGATTTCAACGACGTTCATAAAGACCTGACGGGTTGCCAATAACTGCATAATTATACCAAAATCATAAGAGTAGCTGCTATATTTGGTGGAATTATGCGTAAAGTTGATGACCCCGTAATCTTCTTGCTCAAGAGTTTCCAGCCTCATATGAGCAGATTTTTATATTTCACCCCATCCAGAATCTTGCTTTTTGTTAACAGGCGCGAGTAAAAGTAGGAATCGAAAATAAAGTTACTGCAAATAGAACAAAAAAAATCCATACGAACATAGGGCGGGTACCAAAATAGTGTAAGGTCAAGCAAAACTCAACAGATGATAATCCATACTTTATTCAGTAACCCAGTTCTCAGCCCTATAAGCCAACATCCAGGGTTGGGATTCATGAAAGTTTTATTCGGGTAACCAAGTTTGCGGTTTGCCTTCACTGAGAATGACTGGAATAAGCACTGACTCCGTAATCGGGGATTGTTTTTATCGGATAGGCAAACTTTCAAAATCAATGCTTCATTTTAAATCATTTGTTGCTAGCTCAAACTATAGCTTTGGTTTGCCGAAGGTTTTTTGAATCCCAGCCCAGCTCTTTTCCACTGCAGTCAGCGCGTACACCATAGGAATGTTTCTCATGACAGCAGAGCCTGAGCTTCTAAAACTAGTGATGTCAGATTTCTACTTTTTCTTGCAGCTACGGCTATTGGCAAAATCTCGGCAAAGTATCGCGTGCACTTAACTCCCGTGCATTATTGATATGTCGAAATAAATATGCACATGGACTAGCATATAAGAAAGGCTAGCACCCAGTGGCACCTATTTGAAGACGAAAACGCATAAGGGGAACACCATGACCACGCCTGATTCTTCTAAGAGGCGTAGATGTGAAAAGGATTATGAAGGTTCCATACTCATATATAAACAGCCAGTTTTTGCAAAAAATTCAGGCTGGAAACTGTAAAACCTGCATTCGTGGCGCAATCTTTTTACACCTAGTTAAAACCTGTAATATAGAAAGCCTTCTGCTGAGCATGTAAAAGATACCACAGCAAATGCTAACAGGTCATTTTGCTACTCCTACCGAAAGGAAACCACTGACAAACGACAAAATATGTTAAAAAAGTGTTCTAACAGCTTAGCCGAAAAGAGTAGGATAAAGAAAAGCTGGAAGTAACTTGAGAGTTCAGTTCCGCATAAAGAATCCTGGATCTGAAACAATGAAATATTTTCGTGAAGGCTAAAATGCCATTTTCCTTAGATATTTAACTAGTTTCCAACATCTACTTTCGATTTTTGAGGTTCTGATTCTTAGAATGGAGAAAAATGGCAGTATGCATGGTTACAGTACTATGTAAGCGACGAATAATAGAAGTATTTGCTAATCTAGTGAAGAACTATAAAAACAGTATTTCGGTTTTTTCCATATTAATGTCTACGGTTTTGCATATCAACCTGCATTCTGGACACAATGTTTGATGTAGATAATAAATAGCAAATTAGTAATAAAATAAGTCCAGTTTGTGATTCTGTGAGAATATATTGGTGAAGAACATGAGAAACACCAGTGCTGGGATTCATGAAACTTTCGGCAAACCAAAACTATAGTTTGGTCTAGCAACAAATAGTCTGGGATGAAGCACCGATTTTCAAGGTCTGCTTATCAGATAAAAACAAGCACCGATTGGGAGTCAATACTTATTCCAGTCATTCCCAGTTAAGGCAAACCGTGAACTAGGTTAGCCGGAGAAAATTTTCATGAATCCCAGCAGAGGATGACTAGTTAGAGTTGAGTTATAAACCGGTTCAGTCAGTCGCTTTCACCCTACTAACCCGCACGCCCCTCATCTGAGAGTTCCGTAGAAGTTCCACACCCCTGCAGCAAGCGTCTTATCGCTTATGCAAGTTAGACTTTTCCGTCAGCGCAGATGCGGCGAGACTAACGGACGGTGAATAGCGCTGTCCCCACTTTGCACTTGCACCTCTCGCCGAGCAGCCTATGAAGGCTCGTAGTGGAGTGTTGCGAATCTCGACGTAAACAATGCGTCTCACACAATATGCCCAAACCTCTAATCGCATTTGCGTCCATTTCTGGTGAGTGAAAGGACGCGCTCTGCTGGGCTAGTGGCCTCCGGCATTTATTACTTAGTCAATAGGGAAGCGCGATCTGCTCGTAATGCATCCACGCACACTCACTCACTCACACGTCTCGTCTCTGGCCGAACACCGCAAAAACACCTTTTAGACGTTGAAGTGCGAAAGGACGAACGCGCGCTCACCTAGTTCTGTAGCCGCCTTCACATCGATGTTGTCGAAACCATAGCCGATCTTCACAACAACCCGCAACGCTTTGAACTTCTCCAGATCTTCTTTCTCGAGCTTGATTGAGTGGTACATGAGGGCAGCCACTGCCTCATTCAACACCTGGAAATTCAGAGACATTACGTGTGCAAACTTTGCAGGAGGATTAACATGCTACAAGGGATGAACGGCAGCAAGACCCCAGTTCCACAACATAGCAGCATAAACTGTGCCTCAATTAGTTCTCATAGAATAGCGTAGGTCGTAAAAAATTATATGAATGAAAGTAAAGCTCTAAGAACAGCTTGTCCCAAGTTTCTTAGCAGATGCGGTACCAAACTTAACGTTTTCTGCCAGGAAGACCCTCAAAAATCCTTTACTGAAGCCCCGCTAGCTATACAATGCAGCATCTTTGTTCCGAGAACCAATTCCTTCTGCATGGCTACCTGTTTCTGGTTAGGTTATGCGAAATGTAGCTGAAGGAACAAAAACCTGTATTCTTAAGAAAGCGGTAGATCGAGTTGATTTAAGAGAATCATAATAACCTCTTGAATTGCTGCTATACCGCAGTGTATAAATGGGCGCAACACTAGAGATCATTAAGCCGGACAATCATACTACAACAGTTTTAGGAATTTGAAGTCTAGTCCTTTAAGCGCAATTTAGGAACAGTTTATATGACCCTAATGGATGGTTACTGTGAAAAACAGGTACAGTGTTCTTGCTGACTAAGTTTCTGGGAAGTTTTGAAGGATTTCAATAGTTTCCTTCTAGAATTTATATTGATGAAGTTTGGTGAAGTACGTCTAATAATAAGATAGTACAGCTTAGAGAAACATCAGAATATTAATGCAAAATAGGAAGTATCTCTGTGCTTAACTCTACTTCTTACAGCTTCTACGCTCTCCTTGTTGTTCCATATTCGAAGCTGAGCAGCTCGCTTCATTTGCGACTTGCTGCTGCCCTGCTGCCCCATTTATTGAGTAATCATCAGCCAATTACGCCAGTGGTATATTGCCTTGCAGTGAATATTAAATGAAGCAGCGCGATTCGCAGCGGCGCGATCCACGCTCCCACTCATATCGAAATGCACAGTGATAGACTAGCGATGCTAAGTGTGTATATGTGCGTGTGACGGGTGCAGGTGTTCGACGAGGCAATCGGACCATCTGCCCGGTGGCGACTCGCCGCAATCGCGGCGTCACCGCTGCTACTGCTCATTATGAGTGCTGCGACTTGTTGTGGGTATCAGAGTGATTCGCGTGAATAATTCGCGCAACGCAGAAGAAAATCAATGACGGAGGGGGCCCGCATGAGGAACACGGCGAAAAGGCGCGCCGAAACATGACCCTCATGTCAAGCGATGAGTCCAGAATCACATTTCGCCGTATGCCACATTGTGTCCGACCTGCTCCCCTGTGAGTGTGCGTGCCGTTCATGTGCCCGCTCGTACGTATTAAGTTGCCAAAGCAAGAACGCGACGTTTAGCCGACTGACTTTCTCGTGGATCTCGTGCGTCGACTGCGCATCGCAGAACGCTACCGTCGCCACGTCCTTCAGCAGAGGCATCTCGATCGTGCAGTCCCGGCCGTCCAGCAACGCGACCAGCGGCCGAGCGCCCGCTGGTCCGTTCATGTTCCTCGCCGATGACACTGCAATGCGTAAATTTACGCACATCAAAAAAAGTTCAAGTACAGTCAAGTTGATGCTGAATAATACATTCCATAGGATGACTGATTTCACAAACATTAGTAGTATCTCTGCACTCTCACTTTGGAATTTGAAGAAGATCCAACACTTAAAAAAACGACGAGTGGAAACGGGCCGCTTTTATTGGTTGATTAGAAGAAGCGAAAGAAAGTGAGAGAAGAAGCTGATTTTGAAAAGAATACATCCACAATCCAGGAAGGGGAGCACAAGGTGCAATCGCTATTAGAGTGTTCTAAAAGCAAATTTTAGTTCAAACATAGTGGATTTACAGAACCAGCTAAAAACACTGGAAGCATAAAACTCAAAACACGCTATTCTGAAATAACATATATTTGACAAAAGCGGCTAACCAGCACCAACGGCAAGAAATAATATGAGATAGCAAAATTGAACGAATCAGATGGGTTTTGAATTAATTCAAAGTGATATGAGCGTTCCAGAAATAGAATTCAATTCAAATTCAGTGCAAAAATCTGCAAGAGCAGCTGAGAATAAATGAAAAGTTAAAAAGCAATGAATGAGAATTCTGAAAAGGACATTCGAAAATAACATCAGTGAATGCGAAAAAAAAACTTTGAAAGCGAAATGGTTAACGATAAGAAAAAGCAACTGACTGGCGATGATGCCGTGAATGTTCTGCGGTCGCTCGACGGGCAGTAGTGGCGTCGTCGGCTCTGCGCTCAGTGGGCAGGGGCTCGTATCTATAAGGCGAACATTTGTTAATTGAACTCCGGCAGCGGTTGGTAGGAGGAACACGGAGGGCAGAGGGGGCGGGCTGACGACGCGAAGGAGGAGGGCCGGCCGGACGAGGAGCAGGCCGCGCGGCCGCCGCGTTCACACCCGACACCTCAGCCCCGTACTCGTCGCGCGAGCTTTCCCCTCTTCACCTTTCCCCCCGTCGTTCAACCCCGTCTCGCACATTAGCAGCACACCTGCGCTGCTCGTTAACTGTCGCATGCAACGATGACTCCCTATCATGGAGCATTAGCTTCATCCGAATGTGATATTTCAACTAACTCTAGATGTTCCGGTTTTTCTTCATCTTTGTCGCACTCAAATTAAGATCTTTTAGGCGAAAAAGTAAACGATTTCAGAAAAAGGGTAGAGTGCTTTCAGAAGAAAGAGAAAAGGGCGCGTTCGGATTTGCATTCACGCACTTCAAAGTTCATGCACTCGTTTTCGCCGTAATTGCGAGCCAATTCGCATGAAAGAAAACGCAGTCCATGTCCAAGTTTGATATTTTCTTCGATTTTCAGAAAAAAAGTGGGAAACGCAGTCCTTAAGACGAAGCCTAGCTTTTAAGTATGGCAAATTTTGCAATGATACATGCTTTTTAGAGTATTTGTTGAACAAAAAAATTAGCTAAAGAGCTCCTCACTCCACCAGTCTAGGTCTGCTGAGCAATAATAGTTCCAGCTGTGCAATGCAAGTATAAACAATACAAAGGTTTTTGGTAGGAGAGAGAAAAAAATGAAAATCATTTCAAATTAAAGTTTAAAATTAACTGCTACAAAACGAAATGTGCTCATAATGTGTGAGATCGGGATTTTTTACGGTGCAGCTTTACTGAAGGCCTTACGTTTCGACGTTTTCATCATTTCAGGAGAATAAAGTGAAACGAGATTAGAGAAAGTACGTATTCCACAATATCAGGATTGTTGTATATGAAAATTTTTTTAATGGGTGACAGCAAGAGCTAGCAAAAAGGTAAGAGGTATCACGAACTAATGAGATTTTGCAAATCGCATTTCACGGATATTTTACAAAAGAGGACGCTTATAAATAAAAAATTATTTCTTTTATTGTCTTTGTCAAAGCGCGCCCTTCAAGATGTACGAGGAGAAAGTACGAGTTTTTCGAAGTATTTTCTCTCACTCTTCTTTGCAAGAAGAGAAAATGCGCAATGATTTGTAGTTGAACTTGAGCCAAGCATTCCAAACTGAAGATAAAGTAGAGAAGTGCAGCAGCGACTTCTCAGTGCGAGAATATGGACGGACTTCAAAAGAAGAAGCTCACTTAGCAAAATGGGATTCGTCGAATTCTAATGTTTAGATTCATTCTATGAATCATTAAATGCATAATTATAAGCGAAAAAAATCGGGATCGCGATGATGCGTCGAAGATTTGCAGGTGATACGCAATAAGGTTGAAATGAGGCGAGGAAGGGGGTTCGGGCGAGAGCGCGTGAGGTCGAGGCCCGTGCGATGGAGAAATGGCAGATCGGCGGCAGCGTTTCGGCCGCGCTAACAAGTATTCGACATGAATTAGATATGGGCATCGCTGGGTTGGCCAGAAGAGAGCTCTATTAAGAGCATGGTCGCAAATAAAGGCACACGCGCTCTCGCTCTGCGCTCCCCTCACTCTCCACGTCGAGCGTCTCCCTTCTCAGCACCGGCTGAAGCTGGCCTGACACAGCCAGCAGTAGCGTGACAGCTCCGAGGTATTAGTATGCAACTTATGCCGAAGAGCCATGATCTGGCCAATTTCGTCTCCGACGCTTGGCTGCCGAGTTATAGCAATCAACCGAGTTCACCTTCTCACGACTTTGCTATTTAAAACCATTTGCACAAAAAGACAATTTACATCTTTGGACAACTTCTACGAAATCCTGGAAAGCCTGAGCGATTAAGTAATAGGTAAAGAATTGTGCTTTGCAAGCTAATTTCATTAGTTTAATACCGCAAAAAACATCCCGAAAAACTGCAGTTAGCGTACACTGAATTGCAGATGTTTGAAAAGGTTTCTTTTCTAGCATTTAGTCCCCTAACCACATAAGCGTCTTCCTAAGACTCAAATCTAGCTCCTCTCTTACAAAAACCAGTTTGCATTGCATGGAATATGTGGAAATGAATATATGAAAATGTTCTTCCAAATACCAGGCGAAATTTTGCAGCCGAAAGCAGTCGCAAGAAGAGATTTTCAGAGCACAGACGTTTAGAAATGTGAGGTTTTCTCCACAAAAGAAAAAAAGTATGTGCCAGTTCTAAAAACTATTATCCGCGCTATAGACAGTTAGCTGGATTTGATAAATGCTAGATTATTAGTTAATTTCCGGTAATAGAAGCAGAAATAGAAATGGAAGTGGAGACAATTCTAAAAAACAATCATCGCGAAAAAAGTTTGTACCGACTGGCGCTGATGTTTTAAAATTCGGATGCAACCGAACTAGAACGAAATTTTGCAAGGATAAAACGAAAATGCAGAAGGTTCGGCGTTTGTTGTCAGTTAGAAAGGCGAGAAGGAGTATCAGTCATTCTCGGAGCTGGCCATGTTGAGTAGGTACGTAAGTGGGACGAAGGAAAGTAAATATTTGGGCTAAGCGTGCACTGAAGCACTCACTAGATTTCGATACTTTACGTGCATTAGCTAAACAAAGGCATGTACACAGCGAGATATATACAAAGATCATTGGCAGAAAGCTTTTGGAGGAGTTCCTAAGGCAGAGGAACCTAATCTTTTCTCGTTTTGATTCAGCTAACGCGGGAAGAAACAGAAACGTTCGCTCTCGTCGCATCATCACTAATGAAGAATAGATGGCAATTAACTAAAATGTCAGAGATGTAATGCAGAGTGTAAAAGAAAATTTACTTTTCCCTTATTTTTCTTCTTTTTTTCCTGAAATTATCAGTGAAATTTTCATCGGATTTTTCAACTTTAACAATTCAGTGATTCATGAAACTTCCGTGACATGACATTTGTAGAAGCTTACCAAGGCCGTCATAAAACACTTCTGCATAGCTACCTCCAACTCCTAGACAAAGTCTCAAGTTTTCTAAAACAACATCACGAAATAATATGTGTTAGGTAAATATTCTGCAGCTAAAAGAAACAAGCAATTATACAAGGAACTATGAAACGACTCAAGAAAAATTCTTGCT
>KN549200.1:718840-743361 GCA_000797555.1 Oesophagostomum dentatum | reverse complement strand
ATTTTTGATCAGTGAGGGTGGAGTTCCGCTAGGTGGGCGTAGGTTTGACCACTTTGAAAATGGATTACTGGAGTTTTGATAAGCTGCAGGCAGTATCTTTTTTCGATTTTCTTAAGTATTCGATGAAAACTAAACGGTAATCCAATCGAATTCCAGAAGGATCTTTTTTCTGGGAGTGCTGCCTAAGCAGCAAAGGAAAAGAAGTGAAAGTAGTACCCACTGTTCTTACATGCAGTGTTTAGAGAGTGCATAACAAAGGCGGATATGGGTTGAACCCGATATGATTTATCATGTCTGTAGGAGCATATGAATTCCTTCGCCATAAATCCTTAATATATTCCTCACTGATCAAAAATCCTTTGACTGTGGGTTGCACAAATTTTCTTTCTCGTTTCAAAACATTAAAAAAGTATCCAGGCAAAATGTTTGAAGACTCACAGTGTGATGAGGATCAGCATGATTATCTTCACCCTCACTTTCATACGCAAATCTATCCTACACTAAGCATGCAAGTATTAGAATTAGCAGTAGAACCTATCCTAGATTGGCTTCCAACTATTATAAGAATGCTGATTAAGATTCTAAAATTTATTGTAAAATGCCCTCTCTTTTTTCCCTTTTTACAAGCATGATATCTGCGAGTACTCAGATAAACGCATAGCCAGCACATACTTTAGCATCAGCACTAGTAATAATTAATTAAGTGTCAACATGTCAACATTAGTGTTAAATTCTTTCCAAAAATGCATCAAAACCTAAGGATACCGTTAGGTTCAAGGCAATAAAATACGAAACCTCCCTAAGTGGGTGCAGTTATTGTACATCTATCTATTCTAAGCAGTGGAAAAATGAAGCGTGACTAGCATTTCACCGTCGTTCCCCTATGAATCTCACAGCTTCAAGGGTTTTGTAATTAGCAAAGAGATCCCTAACAAGGTCTTATTTACTGACAACGGAACCATTTCATGTGCTGAACTAGCCGTGCACTTTGTTAGGAGACTACCGTAGGCACTTGCCGCTTCAAGGTTATATCCTTCCTGTTGGAACACCTTAGTGCCTAAGTTCGACTATATTAGGAAAAAGATTGCTGCTGGTTTTACTGTGTTCGTAACTTGTAGAAACGATACTACTGCCGGTTCGTAAAAATTTCGTGCTGGTCGGCCCATTTCTTACTTAACATTTTGGTATCCTAAGTTAGGTCCCACCCGATAACGTATGTACATCAGTCCTGCATTAGCTAGAGAAACTAAGCATAAGATAGTGCTAAACAAAGTTGCTGAAAAACCATTCACACTCTGCATCGCGGCAAATTTGATGTAAAGAGAAAAAAAAGAAAAAAAAAAGAACTTTTCTTCCAGTACCTGTATTTCAAAAAGTTTTGCTTGATAACTATCACTGATAGTTGTGACTCTACTGTTGCATGTTGCTCCGGCACTGGCGATCAAACCAATATTTTTTCACTACTCTTGAAGACATTGCTTCCTCAAAGACAGCACCATATGTATTGCTTCGGTATTAACCAGTAATGGTCGCAGATTTTCTTCCGCGTGAGGGTCCCTGGCTGATAGGAGGCGTGGCCAAGAACGCGACCAATTTGAGTTCTGGATAGCAAAGATTTAAAATTTTCGATCTTAAAAATGAAATCCATACTTAAAAAGTCGCAGTAAAATTTATTACAAAAAATTCCACCTCTTCGACTTTTACCGCCCTGTAGGCCACCTTCGAAAATTCTAGGATCCATTCTCGAGCGGCCCACCCCTCGGACCGTCTGTGATGTTAATTTTAGAAATCTTCCATCCATGCAGCTAGGTAATCTTCGCTGCATTTTCGCACTCAGTGGAAAGAGAATCAGCTGCCTCTTTCTAATTCCTTCGTAAAATTTCACTTAACTAAGTCAGCAAACTTTAGAAGCATAAAATCGTCTGTTCTTCTTCAAGGTCTAACAGTAGCTACTTACATTACAGTTGTAAACATTTTCTGAACGAAAACCATTTCTCCTGTTGAGCTATCCGTGCAGGTGAGGATCCCTATGTACTGTGAAAAATTACAAGCACCCAATCTTCGACAATTTTTTAAAGGAAGAGTCTTAAGGTATAAAGTGATTTAATGTGGCTCGATAATTTATGGGCACATTTGAAAGATATAGACGATTTGTAATGAAGAATTGCTTTCAACTCTGTCATCTCTTGTTCTATGTAGGGAATGAAACCACTAAATTGAAGCGCAGAAAAAAACACGAGAAGTAGGTATAAGCAACATCTCAAACAACTTGCCTTAGTTACGAAAAATTACAGGAGGCTGTCAGGGCTGCATCTGCATGTAAAGGTGTGATAATCATTTACCTTTATTTTAAACCATTGTTGAAGTTGCTGCCAAAAACATAAGGCATAAATTTTCGCGTTAGAGAAACAGTATTTTTAAAATCGTTCTAGGTTACCGGAAAACAGACTTACAATGTTATTTTTAAAGGAATTGTAGTTTTCTCCAATTGCTTACAAATCGCTTTGACAGAACAAATAAACCAACTTATATAATAATAATAATAGTGGCAATAACATTAATGGACCACTGCACTAGCCACCTATATACGTTTTACAGCCAAAAGATTTTTTGCTTGTGTTTTTTATTTATTTTTCACGTCTAACACCTAGGACGTTTCCGATCTTTAAAATTAGAAGAAAAAAGACAGAACTGTAAGGATGGACTAATGCAATAAAACATCAGCTGCACATTTTGAACTTTAAGACTGCAGTATGCGTCGACAATAAACAGAAGATCCAATAGAAAATGGGTCTTGCTTACGATAACAAAGACGAAAGGATGCGAATTGCTAAAGATGGTTGTGTGAAATAAAGTTTTGATCTCAAAAATGCTACTGCCGACGCGAAACTGCCCACATTCTCTGTACTCAAAGAACGCTTTTACTTTGCTAGCGTAAAAGCTACACCTATGACGAAACACTTGAGTCGTAATCTACACCATCAATTGGAAGAATAATTAAATGTGGAAGCTTTTAAAGTTCAATTTCCGCGCTGCAAAATTAAACTGTGGAAGTACGTGAGATTTTGCAAAAAAAATTAGCATGTAAAGTAGAGAGAACGGACCGATTTTGCGGATGCTAATGGTTTGAAAACTGTGTCATTTTGTTCCTTTGGCCAAAAATAAAAAAGTATAATAGTTGTATTATAGCGGAGTCTTTGTAATGCAAAAAAGCACATCATCAGTATATACCCTCAAAGGAATTCCTCTTTTGCAGCATTTGCGGCTGAATCTTTTAGGTTGAGGAAATCCGTAAAGGTTACTGCTGCTAAAAACAGTGCCAATTCTAGGCCGGAACCGTAATTTTTTCCCTCTCGAATGTGACGTAAATGTACATGACTACTTGTCTTCATATGTCTGCTTCAATTTCTTTAATATCTTAAAAATTATCCAAGACAATAGACAGGTTTGTAGAAAATTTACGAGAATGACAATTAGTCTCAAAGATTGGGAGAATTAATACACTCACGATGTTTGATGAGCCGGCGGAAAAGAACCTTTAAAAAACAACCGCAAAGGCTGAGACATACCAAGTGGGCTCCTTAAAAAGTCGGGAAGTTGCCTTTTCCGAACAACGAGCGACCTCGATATTGGAGGACTACCTGCAATCACTACTTCAGTAATTCTCGACACATAACTGACAATTTCGAAGACCTTTGTTTCGTTTCCGTTCGCCGCCTTTGCTTTCCTTCGGGGGCAGCTCGATGTTCAGCTGCTTGTCGACCTGAGAGAACGAACGACTACCACTTGCAATAAATCATTCTTTACACTCGACGCGCTGCTGAGTGCACTCTGATTGGTGTTGGGATATGGTATCGTTCTTACCGTAGGGTCTGGTACTGGTATATCTCCTTCCTTCTTCTCGCCGCCTTCAAAATGAGCAGAGCAGATCCGGAGCTGAAAAATCAGATCACTTTGCATGCTTTGCAATCCCTCCTTATTTTAAAACTGCACTCTTGCGTAGATCTTTTACTGTATCCCGACTACTGAAGAGTACCTGGCATTACCGCCATTTCACAGTTTTGCAGTGATGTGCTCCTCCCTGCCGGCCAGAAAGAGGAAGGGTGCGGCTGCCTGGCAACCTGCCATCATCGCAATTTACACCACCAATAGATAAATGGATACTCATTAGAACCTATGGCATTGATTCCGATTTAGATAATAACGGAGAGAATAACTCTCACGTAAGGCACCTTCGATTGTGAAAGGATTTCTGAGAACAGCGGATTTTCGTGTCACTATAGCAGCACATGCTTCAGAAGCTGGTTTCAAATGCGTATAAGCCGGACAAGGTCTACTGCTGGCATATTTTTTAAAAAAGCATGGATTAGCACTTTCTAGATAGGCGCACAAAAGCGGAGCGAATCACTTTTTGTGAGATTTCATTAGCCTCCCAGAGCTGCTGTCATTAACACCGCACAGATAATTGGCGGAGATTTGTCCTGCCCCAAAGCCGTCTGCATAGGCAACAAACAACGCGTCAAAGCACCACACAAAGCGAAGCCACATCTTTGCATAAAAGCCGATTTCAAAGCGAACAAACACTGCAAGCTAGTGCCACTACCTGGCTAACAACTGTTTCCTCAGTACGTCCGATGGCGAGCAGCCAGCGCTGTCGCAGCACCTGTGGCCGTTTAGGGATGCGATAGAAGTGACGGTTGTCCTCCTGTCCACGATATCGCGATCGAAACTTGCAGTTCGGAAAGCCGCAAGTTGTCGGCATGGCCCACGCAAAGACAGCTAGCACACCATAAGCTGTTCAGCAACAAAGCGAAACAGGCGATGTGCAACAGAAAGCTACACTGGTAACAAGCAATCTTTTGCTTAGACGACACATAAAAGCGGCTACGCAAATGCGATTGATCAGAAAAGGAGTTGATTGCACAAAAAAAGAAATATTTCAAACAAAACAAGAAACTCTGGAAAGGGCGGAGGCGAAATGATGGAATAATGACGAAAGGTTGGACAGAGAGCTAAATTATGCTTTGCAAGATCTTTGAAATGTACGTCTAAACAGAATTCTTGTGAGAAGAGCTACTCTTCGCTTAGAATATGCAGAAACTATGAGGGCATGCTCACCATAGAACTGGTATAGGTCAGAAAATTCGTTCAGCCGATGTAAAGCTTCTTTTAGTTTCGAACAGAACCTTTTTCTTCAAAAGACCGCCAATAACTTCGAAATGACCAAAGTATTTGCATCAAGCCATTAAGGTAGTACATTGCACCATCTTCCAAAAACTGAAGATCATCATAAAATACCACTCAACTACTTGATAGGGACGTAAAATGGAAATGGGTACGACTGGGTACTCAATTTCCTAGAAGGAAGTGATCTCATTTGCTAACGGAACGCCTTTTAAAGACAATTTCACAGCAATCTTTTGAAGACAAAGACCAAATTACCGATCGCGAAGAAAGTAAGTTAATTCATCAATGAAAATAAGAAAACTAAGGCTTACCATGGTCATTTTTTCATCAAAGTCTGGAATACGGCCATTGTTTGCCAGGCAAATTTCGTTTATAGTCGAACTCTCGCCATTAGGAACAAGATTTTTCGAGTTTTCCTCGAAAGACATTGCAGAACGGCACCCAAACAAAAGAGTAATCTTTTAATTTACCTACTCTGAGGAAAGCTCGGTAAAATCTCATCAAAATCCACTAGTGCAATTTTGCGAAAAAAAAGCAGCAGCAAGTAGCGCCATCGAAGCGTAGGAAATTCTACGCACTGGAGCGAATTTTTAGTTTGTAAGAGAAAATACGGTTTTAGTCGCGTGGAGCGAACAAAGATAAATGTATTGATGGTATCAGAACCAGAAGTGATTAATAAATGTGATATTTGATTCTCTTCTCATTTATGACAGTCGAGAGTGCGGATTAAGACAGAACAATAAAAGAGAGGAATGAAGCATTTGTTCGTAACTGGAATGACATCTGCAACTCTTATTTTAAGGCTCAGGAAGAGGTCGAATAACCGACTTGGTGGAGTACTTTTTGCTCAGTATTCTCGGTACGGGGCGGATTAAGATAGGCTCTTTAAAAAACTGGATGTTACTCAACTATTGGTATTTATAGCTTGGAAGAATGGGGGATGATAGCAGTGGAAAGTGATTCCATTGAAAAAAAAGAGCACCATAAGGTACAAAAAGAAGCTAAGAGCTCTGCAATAACTCAAGAAACTCAACTGAGCTGCTAGCCATTATTATAGATCAGGTGCAAGAGAATTAGTGAACGATTTAGAGGCACGAAGCAAGGGGTAAGTGAAAGATTCCACCAGGACAGCAACCACCGACTAAGATCAGTCGTCATGTAATCCGCTTAGCTGTTGGTAGGGCTACACATGTGGAAGCAGCAATGCTCATTTGTATATTGCTCTGATCCCTAAGCGCTAGGATTGTTGCATCAGCGCCCAGTTTGGAAGCAGCTACTTCCTAGTGCTTTTAGAAGAATCAATTAATTTTTGGACTCAAAAGCAGCTACAATCGCAAATAAGATACGGATCATACAATCACAAAGACCTCCCTTCAAAAAAATGGGGACTAAATTTCGTTCAAATATCAGCAACAACAATGAAGGTGAACAATGAGATAATGTGGATTTTGGAAGAAATTTGTGGCTATTATCTATGAACTACCGATCAGAAAAACTCCCCATGAGTATGGAATAACCTTCAAATGATCTTCGACTGCATCGGTGCACGACAAAAAAGGCGATGCACAGCAATGCTGCTGACGTTATAAGAAACCAACTCAGGTCAACAAATTACTTTGACAGGTGTTTCGGAAAGCTGACGTCGCATGTGGACTAGATTAGTACGGAGCATGCGAAAAATGGAAATCAGCTCAATCTCCCGAGAAAATAGATATTGCAGAGCGACTAGGTCGGCTGATGGACTCCAGGCGTTGTTAGGAGCATATGAAAAGCGCACTGTCACTAAAGCGAATAGAGTACGTCCGTCTCTGACGCAAGAACGGCTGAATTCAACGAGCGATTAGAAAATAGAAGCCGAGATGAGGGAAGCGGCGACCATACTGCGAAGGCAGAGACCACAAAGTTGGAATACGAGAGCGGTTACCAAGGCTTATAGCTGATGCTACAATTAACATCAGGCCTCTATTGAATCACACTGTGTGAGCGCGCTCTTGCTGGCTTGACTACGCCACTTACCCAACTATCTATTGACGAGCGTTTCAGAGCCACCTCTGGACAATGCTCATCACACGAACTTTACGTAGCAGCCTTTTTGCTCTCATCTTTGACAGAAGGTCCGAGCGGTCGAAAGCGTAACATTTCTGGTCTAGAATGAGCGGGATGCGGACGGACTAAAGCTACGTCGGACGAAGCCAGTCATAAATGGGAGGATAAAATTTGGTGCATGGAGAGCGCCTGAGGGATGAAATCCACCAACTAAGTCGTGCAGAGTTGGCCGCCGCGGCTAAGCGGATTCCTCTTGAAACCCAATTTCGGCGCGGGATCACAACTCTTTGACTTGTCAGCGGCCGGCGACCACTAACACGAGTAATCTAATCACATGCTAACCCCACGGAGCTATCACACCCGCTCCGAGTCAACACTCAAGGGCCATCGCCCGCGGCTCCGTCGTCCCGACGGGCACTTTCCGCCTCCATTCCATCCTGCTGTCATCAGAGGCTGACGAAGTACGCGAGTGCTCTGCTTGTATGGCAGCCGACAAGTCGGAACTTCGCTGCGAACCTGCGTGGACGACAGCGGCTGGAGATGTCAGTAAACTACCATATGTGCTAATGAAAGGGCAGCAAAAACAGCTGCTGCTTTTCAGCTTACTCGTGCAGAGACTAGAGTAAACTTTACTTGTTCAATAGAGAAAGGATCTGTCTAAATCAGAACCATATCTCTTAAAGGTTTAACTCTTTCGGTGTTGACCCGACGCAATGAAAATCCAACACTGCCGTAGAAGCACAGGTATTCCTTCTCGTCGCTGTGGACCTCTTTTCTCTGAGTATCCTATGGAGGAACGCTGAATGCGTTACTAAAGAAGCTCGTCAGCCAATTTTTTTGGCAGATCGCGAAGCCAAAAAAGCGACAGCATGGGTATTCGGATGCTATTACTTGCCTTCAAAAATGTCGTTGTTTCGACTTTAAGGGTCTTTTTTCGGAGACTACATTGTCCTCTGAAGAAGGTAGATGTCTTCAAAAAAAACCAGAAAATAAAACCCAATTTTGAAAAAAAGGATTCGAAACTGTCAGTTGTTTTTAAACACTGTTTAACATAGCAATAAGTCTAAAATAACAAGATTCTCTTAAAAAGCAAATTTTCTGGAGAAGCTCATTCAACAAAAAGTTGAAAAGTGCTGTAAGCAAAGCTGAGATTCTTGCCTTAGCCGTTAGCAAGGAAGCGAGTAAAGTGTAAGATGCGTTGTTTGCCATGTGAATAGTAGGTAATCAATGGCAGAAATGTCTCATGATAAAAGAACTGGTGTAGGTAGCACACAAAACGAGGATCGGTCATTGGGTGCAGACAGAGAGCTTAGTAGGCACACGGCTTCACTCGAGGATATCGAGATAAGCAAGTGGAGCGACTCCTATTAGGCGATAATGGGAGGCTATCGCTGGCATTTCGCCCATTACCGTCGAATCGCCGCTTCGCTGCGCTCTCCAATTAGTCGACATGGTGTCTTCTCAACACGGCGGCGCCTCCTCGTCCCCCTTTTGCCTCACTACCCTCACTTCGTGGCCACTAACGAAACCACTTGTAGCCGACGGGCGCAGTGTACATGTGTACCGCATGCCCCGGAATTCTCCTCCAACCTTCGGGGCGCTTGTCATCGCCTCTTCGCTTCTTTAGCGCTATATGCGGGCCAGCGGCCAACCAATGCCCGTCCGAGTCCAATTACGTCGCCGGCCAGGTATACGGTGGGTGTTCACGCCCGTGCCAAAAAATGCACTCATCCTGTTAGCACTTGCGCCATGTAGCCTGCGAAAAAGTTCTCCCCTTCGCAAGAAACTTCCATATCCAGAGTTCTCGTTTCCTTTACATAGCGTAGAAAAAGAATACTACTCTCCGACAGAGGTTGAGTAAAAGTAGGAATTACTGAAGGCGGTAATCGAGGTGAAAAAGGACATGGATGGGGCACGGATGGAGGCGTTATCACGTTCAGCTACAGGGCGATACGAATTGCGAAGATGCACTCTGTGACGACGAGAACACGGCCGGGGTGCCAGGGGAGACTCATTTAGCTCGAGCCACCACCATGCGGCCGCAAGTGACAAGTTACTGTGAAATTGGAGTGGAAGGCGCAAATGAAAAGCGCGCCACTGCCAATTAGCCATCGTCCTACGGTCGACTGAGCGAGAAACAGAGACAGCATCCCTCTCGATATCTCTCGAAACGAGAAAAGCAGTTATAGAGTCATCTGGGCCACAAGTCGTTGTTCTGGACATGTAGTTCCTATTCGACCCACCCCTACAAACATCTACAACAATCTCTAGCACAATAATCAGGCGCATCTATTGAAGCCAGAAGAGTGAAAGAAAACACATACGCAAAAGCAGATTCGAAACTGTTTGCTAAAAAACGTGGAGGATATGGGAAAAAACAGATAGTTCTGCTTGTTGGTTTGCTTGGTGTTACTGAGATTGTCAGAAACAAAAAAAGTTGAAGCGGATATCAAAAGCTCCTGGAGGTAGGAAGTGAGAGGTGAAGTAAGAGGACACTGAGAGAGAAACAGAGTGACTCGGCCTCGGTTGCCCCCAGGGCAAAGCGACATCTGATACGTCCATACGTCCATGCCCATCTCGCCTCCTGTGTACACCGACTACCACTCGTGTTCAACTTCTCAGCGCTAAACTGTCGTATGAACAAGACAGAGCTTAAAGTACGGTCACGAGGATTAGCAAAGGTTAACAACACTTTTATCGGGGGTAGATCCTCTAGGGCCAGAGAGCTGTCGGTGGCGAGGGGTAGGATTCCGTCGCCTACGTTTTTTGGAGTGGAGTACTCTTACTACTCTCAATACCTGTCATTATAGGTACAATATCCGTACAATGTGGACGTAATTGTTGTAAGCAAGGACAGGAAAGAATAACTAACCGGATATACGTCGAGTTGATAACTTCAGGGTAATTTAAATTTCCTATAAATGTTGCAGAACGTTTACTTCAAATGGGAAGCATAAAAAATCTAGATGAGTTCTCCGGAATCATTCAGCTGTAGTAAATATGCATGAATCAGAAGGCTTCTCGAAAGCCACTGCTCAGGAGTTTGGGGTCCTGAAATCCGCTCTAAACGTGAGAAATGTCTAAGAATTCAACTATGGTTGTAGAAAGTTGCGGAAGGAGAAGCAGAAAATGCTTACGTGTAGAATACCTGTGAAACACGAAAGTTTTCAGTAAAAGTTTTTCTTTAATTAACGTTTGTCGCTATAACAATCCTCATGCTCTCAAGCAGCGAAACCCAGTTGAAGTGTGGAGAAAAAAAGGAATCTTTCTATAAAAAAAACTGTTTTACATCGAAGCGAAAACTTTTACTCTCCGCCAGGAAACATGCTGTGTTATTTTTCATTTCTCCAATACTGGAAATTTTTGTTTAAAGTAAAACTTAAGAAGGAAGAAAACGTATAGCTAACATTATTCTGATAAACGACGGTATATGCTTATAAAATTAGTGCAGAAAAACAACGGGGAAACTAAGATGATCGGTACTGTAACAGTGAGACAAAACACCATATCTAGGACTGAAAGTACAACAAAAATATCCATTCTACTGTGAATATAGGAAAGACCGCTATTTTGCGTTGTCACGGAAAAGAATAAAATCAGAGGGGATGGTGGTAATCTTGTCTCATCTGCCACTCAAACATGACTGGCAGCTGGCAGCAAACCATCACACCAGATTCTTTTGCGTTCAAGTTTTGTGATGGATCCCAGTATCCAGCTGAGTAGGGATGGATTTCTGGACATCACACTAGCCACAAATGCTAGAATCTGTTCATTACTCGAGAACCGGAAAGCTGTATTTTGCGTGCATTCTGTAGACAACAAGTGCCCCGAGAACTTTGTAGTATTACCATTTCTATGGTTCAAAAAAAATCAACAAATTTTCTAAATGATGCTATTTCAATGCTTTTTGTTGAACAGGACGGCTGTCTGCACTTTTTACACGATAGTGGACAGCAGCGTTCAGGACAACCAGAAGTTTGTTAGTATTGCAATGCTAATATCGAGGTAATCGCTCGGCTGCCTGTTTCTGACTAGATTGTTGTACACGAGAGGCTATGTTTCACAGCGTTTCGCGAAAGTTGAGGATTCCGAGATTGCACCGCGTTGTATACCAGTGTGAGAGTGTCCAATTACATTCACCTCTGCTTTTCGCCACGCGCCTGCCGCTGGTGTATGATTACCAGCAAGAGATGATTCGCAGTTGACAATCGCCCTGGACGCGATCACTGCTTATTTAACATCATTTCTTGAACTCCAGCGTAAAAACATGTCCGAAAAACGTCAGTATATAAATTTTTCTTATCGTAGCTATAAGTCTGAAATGTTTTGAAATGTCTGCCCAGCGTTCCTTTCGGGTATAGACCGTGCATAGTCGTTGAAGAGGATCGAAAGTGGCAACGCGAACGAAGATTAGAAAAATGGTTTTTTTTCGCCCATGTAAATAAATATATTAAGATAATATAGCCACGTAAATTGACCAGGTAACAACTCCCATGAAGCCTCAAGATATTCAGAGCAAATGGCATTTCGCAGATATTTTCTTCGGTTATGGAAGGAGATAAACCGAGGGTGGGAAGGAAAATGACAGCTTGGTCGCTAAAATTTTCAGAAACACTTAAAATTTGAAAATCAACATTGCGAAAGAAGTAGCGAGAATTATTTTACAAAAATTGGTGAAAGTGACTCCTTTTCTAATTATTTCCTGGCATACGGCCTACTTCCAAAAATTTTTCAGAGGTAGATGGGGAGGGGTTTTGCCACCACTCTACCGCCACTAGATCAAAACATTTCATCGACAAGAACTTCAGACACGAAAAAATGCATTTAGAAGCTGGATATGTTACAGTTAAACTAGAATGTACAATCAGCTCAAAGTGAAATGACCTTTTCAAGGAATCGTACACATCTCTGGTGGGATATGGCATAAGCATAAAAGAAAATGGGATTAGATCCCATTTCTTCTTTGTGGCTATGAGCAAATGTAAAGTAGACAATATTACATCTTAGAGAAGAAGTTTTGTTTCGATGGCTTGTATATTACTGCATATTAAAAATAGGCAAAACTTTTACGTGTTGGGTCTTGTAACACCGCCTCATTTCTATCGCTAGCCCACTCTCCCTCCCCCAACTTTCACCACAGTAGCTCCTCAGGCGAACACGCCGCGTCCCTAAAAAAGGAAGGATCCGGCAACAGGATAGCATCAAGTCCAGATTTGCAGCGTGTACAGTACTTTTCAAAGAAGAATCCCTAGGGTTTCAGGCACGGTACAGTAGGGGACCTTCTGTGCCTCGCATGCGAATTAGAGATTTTCTAAGAATGTCAGATTTTCTATTCTTGGACTAGAATCAGACCAAATAGAGCGCATCCCAACTATGAACGGTTGTAACTAGCGCACGGTTGTACTTCGAATGCGAAGATTTGTCAGACTTCCTAAGGGTAACATGAGATTTGTCCCGTTTTGGTGATGCGCTAGAACCCAGGCATATTCTCGTCTTTAGAAAATCGTTGAGCTATCTAGCCAGATCTCGACGTAGAACAAATTTAATTATTAAGAGTTTCGCTATAAATTCTGAACTCTGGCTTTAGAACTTTGGGAGATTCCATTACTTCATTCTTGCTAAGCACACATTATCAAGAGACATCCTTCACCCGTTCAGATTAGGAGTCGACTGAAATTTGTGGTTTTGAAGCATCCTGCTACTCCGGCTCTTTATTCTCCTAGAAAGGTTAACCATTTTCTATCTTACTACTATTCTTACGTAAGCTCTTTGTTGAGTATATGGGAAAAGCCATATATGATGAAAAAATATAATAGAATAGAAAAATAATAAATATATAAAAATATAATGTGAAATTAGAATGATGATGAACTGCCAAAGAAAAACCGCGCACTGAGCGCGACACCGTTCGAGAGAACTGGCATTGCTTTGTATAAATAAAGAAATCACTGTTATAATTTTACTTCGTTGGTCTGTCCGCCACAAACTTCAGCTGTATGATAAGTTCACCAATACATGGTAATTCAAGTAAAAATAAAAACAAATGAAAATAAAATTTGCAGAATATTCATCCAGCAGCAGCACGCATAAAGAATATGCATATATGTCGGCGTGATCTCCAGGCCTTGACTCCAACTATTTCGCCTCAAGCTTTCCAACAGAACACAATTGCGTGAAGTAAACACGATACCTTCACGACCCTTTTGCAGATTTGCAAAACTTTGCTGAAAAATTTCGCAGTCCAGGTGCAAAGCTATTTCATTCTCTACTGAAACTTTTAAAACAGCAAATATGTTTATCCCTAAAAAACAGTGAGGGAGATTTTTGCGAATTAAGTCTGTTAATTAGAGTGGCAAATTGCTTGTTTTTTTTTCGCTGCCCTCCTTCCTCCTCAAAATATATCACATCCAACAGAAGTTGACAATTTGGGAGGTTTTTTCTACCAACTGTTCTTCTCTAGTGCACAACATGCACCTCTAACAAACCATTAAAATTTCCTTTAGGCAGTGTAATAAAATGCTTAAAAAACTTCCAGTTAAAACCTGAAACGTTAACATTATTTGCCCAATATCCTACCATGAGCATCTAGGTAAACATTTTATAGGCGATCATTTAGACCCTTAGACCACTTTTACTTAATATGCTTTACACTGTTAATAATCTAAGGGAATTAGTGAAATAAACATAAAATGAACGTACCCTGCCACAGATGGAGTCAGCTACTCCGTGGAAGTCAACAGTTGAACGCGATCTTCTGAAAAGAGAGAAACTTTAAAAAAACCATCTATTACAAAATGCTATCCTGCAGCAGCATGTCGAAACGTTTCCGAACAAATTAAGCAGTGCGATTTTGGCTCACTTTAATGATGGAGCGGGAGGAGTGAGAAATAGACGCTGGCAAGAAAGCTTTGTGAATTTTGGGTCCGCTCCTTCACGGGCCAAGCTTCTTTCCCCTTCCTTCTCTTTTCTAGTCAGTCTGCCCAGCTGGCATACCCCTTGCTTAGTATTCACACTTCTTCTACAAATTAAAAAAAAAAAAAACTTCCTTCGAGGTTTCGGAGTTTAGCACGTTGGCGCACATGCATGTTGAGCAATTCACGTATCGGGCCCAAGCGTCAAAAATCTTACTTGCTATCTTTGGGGCTCAAGTTATGATTGGTTTCAGCTATGTGAGGAAAACCGTTTTCTTCGCTAAACATTGTAGCGAGTTCAGAATCACTCTTGTTCTCAGAACTTCGGCTGTATGGAGGTGTTCTAGATCAAACTACAACACAACAGAGCTTTTTCCCTGAAGCACAGTGCACGGTTGGTATAGTAATGATATCAGATGATTCAAAGCAACTAAAGCATTCTATCAGACCCAACGAATTGATCAAATACGATGGGAACCTACAGTGAATGAACCAAAACCGCAAAGCTTCATTGACAGCTTAACAAAAACTATCATATAACACTGATAAAGCTATCCAGAAAAGAGCAACTTTAAAGGAAACAGATTCCACTGTATGTGAGAGGTTAAGGTAAGGTAAGGTACGCACGCGTCGTGATAGGCTGAATCGACGTTACAACGGACCACAGAAAAAAATGGATCAAAGTAGAACTTCTGCTGACGAAAATGGTGAACATGCAAAAATGAGGTACGATGAAATTTTGTAAAGAGTTCGATAATTATGCGATGAAAACTGAGTATTCTACAGCCGAACTACGAATGCGTTCGTGGATTTCCGACACAGGCATGATAAGCAGTTTTTTTTTGTAGACGGGAGCTTTAGTAGGCGGGAATTAAATGATATGACACCTTCTTAGAAGATAATCTGTTATTCAAGATGTGAGCTTTGATTTCTTCCCAAATCGTCTTCAGGATGAGCTGCCCTCCACCTTCTAAAAGTTTTCCTTCCAGACATTTTAAACAGGGTAGTGCTCATCTGCTGCGACATGAACTTACAAAAAACTGTAGGCTGCTCTCGTCCCGCGTAATTTCTGAGCAACATTTATACCATACAAATTCTAGGAAAGAGGCAAGAATGGAGTTAAGCATTTTAACTACTCGTATATAAAGCAGCAATCCAACAATTCCAAACTGAGGAAATATAGTGGTAGAATTTATGTACAAATACTGTTAAACTATAGTTGTTTTGGGGCATCAAAAACGTTTAAATCAAAATTTTATTTGCAGTCTTCGGTGAGGTTTTTGTCACAAGGGACAAGGTCCGCTATGCAGTACGCAGAGTGAGAACTGCAACAGCAACTCTTTCTACTGTTATTGTGGAGGATAGATGGCCAGTACGAAAGTAAAAGTAGTACCGTTTAATGTTGCTATTTGTGGTGATGTGCAATGATTGGGCTGTTCGCGGTTTTGGTAAGGACATACAAGTTTCTTGAATCTTTTCCCTTCACTGAAATTATGAAATCATGAGCTGCGTGCTCGTTGGGTTCCTGTCCCAAGAGGTTGCTAACTCGTCCACGCCCGGAAACTTCTCCTACTGACGGTGAGATTTCGGAGAGGCTCCGCCAAAGCGGTAGAGGTTCTCGGACAATCTGGAGATGGCAACTACCGCTGAACACTTTTTGTAAACTAAGGCGAAGTGGAAAGGCAAGAAGTTGAGGAGAAAAAAGGAGAAAGGGATGAAATATTCCACTTAAATATTACTCATGAATCAGCGCAGCCTTAAAAAGGAGAAAATCGAGACAGTAGGAGCTGCGCGGACGCTTTTTTTCCTCCGAAGGCACTACTATGAAGGGGACTTACGCGATTGCTTAATTTCTCGTCTCTTCCATTACGGTTCATATTGATAGCCTAATATTTCTCCTTTACCTAGCAAAGAGCATTTGCTATGTTGCTAAAAACTGCCTACTTCAAGAATCTCTTCATGTTTTTTTTTCCAGCATATTATTTAAAAACTTTGATGCCATCGTAGATGTCGTACGAAAGCCAACCACTGCGCTACAATATCTACAATATCCCTGATTTGAATCTGTGCTGGGAAGTAAGCTGCAAAAATTTTATTCTTTCAGAACCACAGAGTAGAAGAAGCAAGCAGAAGAGGGAACACCAGTAATTTTGCTGCAAATTCAGTAGAGGTGGAACATATAGGAGGGCATAAAGGTTCTCAAATTTATGTTAATTAGGCTAAATTTTGTAAAGGAAGACATTGCACAGTTTCCTGATGATTTCAACTGTCATTTTTCCCAGATTTATTTCGAACTTTTCAAAGTTTTCAAATGGCAACGTGAAATGAGTAGAGCAGCGAAAGTTGTACGGGGAGTTTCCTCGAACATTCGCGATTATACTTGCATCCTCAGAACTTCGCCGTTTCCCATCATCACCAAAGGAAATATAGTTCAAAGTACTTATCAGAGTAGCTTTTGTCTTTAATTTTATTATTCTCCAAAGAAAGGGAACATCTTAATATGGAATAGGTGATTTGATTTTCCAGCCCTCTTGGTCTAAAGCTTCTCGACAAAAATATGTTTTCTGGCATTATGATATTAAATGCACACCTGTTTGCATCGAAAGAGGACCAAGAAAAACGGCGAAATAAAACATTTATAACTGTTTGTTTTGTACGTGGAAAAAATAAGAACTGATATTTTGAAAATTTAGTTGTGCTTCGCAAGAAAAAAGCTTTCACGGAGCTTCCACGCACGTGTGTCGCTTTCGTTTCACGGATTCCCTAACAGCCATGTTCTATAGTTTGCAAAGCACTTTTTTGAATCAAAGGTATACATGTGCTGTTATGAGCCAGTTAATACACTAGCGGCAAGCTATGGTAATAATGGCTATTTTTATTCATGCATTTTTCTAGTTTCTATTTCACAAAGTCGAGGTCTAAAATCTTTCGAAGTAGCAAGTATATGTGAAACATCCCGACTACTAGAGTCTTGTAATTGGGTAACAAGTTCTTGACGATTTTACAGGTATTGAAGAATTCTATCCAATAAGTAATTACTTATTCTAAAACCTCTAAAGCAAAAAACACGATGTATACAAATTTTTGCCAAAAATTATACATACATGTTACTTGTTTCTACAGTCTAAGAATTTTCTGTCGTTGAAGCAAGCAGACTGTTTTCCGACTACAAAAATGTTCCGGTTCAAATAGTTCGCATGACGATACAGGAAGTTTTGTTATGTCATGTGCATTTAATAAAGTAAATGATTACTCTTATTTCCTACATGAATCAGTACAGTTTCCGGAGTGAAAGCGCCGTTCGCATCCATATTTCTCTCAAATGAAATATTTCGTAAAATTTAATATACTAAGAGATCACATGTCGAAATGTTAAACATTGTTGGTACTTCAGGCAAAGAAATTTTGAAGACTTGAGATATTCAGGGAACTTTACCATAAGTTAACAAAAATGCGTGGCCAAGGTAGATTCCTTCCCGATACAAATGGAAGTCTATTTGCTAGTGAATCCGTGTAAAGGCTTCTAAGAGCTTCACTTCGAAAACATTGAACACATAGTTTTTTTGAATATTAATTTACTTTTTGCTACTGCTACTACTATCTGCTTTTACACTACTTTTTACTAAGAATGTTTTTTTTGCCTTCAAGTTTGACCACAGCTTCAATATAAAGAATAGAAATGTCTGATGTTGACATTTCTTTAAACTGTTTAAGAAAAAAAATAAGCGCATTTTGAACAACTTCTGAGGAAATTGGTAGAAGAAAAGCATTTTGAGTTGATTGTCTTGGCGTGCGCATTCTTGTGGGTTTTAGACAGTAAACAACTGCGGACCTTTGCCCATCCACTTTTAAGCAACGATGGTTAAAAGAAGGGAGCGGATTCTTCCGCCCTGTAGATGGCTGAAGGGCACGTTCGTCCTTTATCCAGGGGTTCAAGATGATGCGCCTGGTTCAAGGCCTAGAACTGGCCGGGTAAGGGAGACATTTGGTGGGGTTCAGCCCGAGCCCAAGTATTGAAAATTCGAACCACTTTAAGACCTTTGAAGGCGAAAATGAAGAAGACGAAAAATAGGTCGAGACGTCAGGCCATATGAGGAAATAAACAACGTCCACCTAACAGACCTGCCTGGCAAAGAACCAAGAAAATTGTGAGTAATATGTTAAGGTTTAAAGTAAAAAGAACATGGGAACTATGAGTTGAGTTTTTATGGAACTCGAACTTCATTACTTGGCGAAATGAATAGCTAGAAACGTAGCAAAGAACTCGACGAAGGGAATGCAACAGACTGTTCCGAATAGCCGGAGTTGTGTGCATTCCATTCCTAATGAGTCATAGCTAGTCATCACTTCATACATTTGTTGCGTGGGAACAACGGAGAACTAGGGCTGCTAGGCTCTTTTGTGCCTTTGACGAATCCAAAAGTACATCGAACGGACTGTAGCGAAGGAAGGCTTTCTAGGATTTTGCTGCTAATGTTCTGTGGATGAAATTCAGCAAATGCTTACTATGAGCATAAGTAAATGTGCGAACAATGAGGACGACAGGTGACGACGGAGGATTCGAATCAGAGCGCTTGAAGCTCAAATGAATCCGGGACGCCGTCGCGCTCACATATGGCCACTTTCGCAGCCTTGCGGTGCTTTTTCCATAATTCTCCCGGACGAGAGAATCCTGCTGCTGAACATACAAAAAGGCTTTCTGCATGGCCAATACGGATCTGACGATTTCGAGAATACTATCTTTTAGCGCGAAGATACGGATGAATTCGGCTTTAATTTTGCTGAATAAGGCAGGCGAGGCAAGAGGTAGGAATTTCTCAGCAAAGAGATGATTACTTCATAGCCCTAATGTTTACCATAAGGATAATATCAGTTTCTTTCAGAAAATCTAGAATTAGAGACGGCTAAAAGAACTTGAGAATTATTCACAATGTTTCTAATTTCAGCATTACGAAAATCTGAATACCTAGAAAAGTAGCAATTCGTCGCAAGTCAGCTCCAGGACCAATTGAGAATATTCTAAATTTTCTAGAAAAACATCTTTTGAGTTATATAGAAACAAGCTCAAGTACAATGACCGAGAAAAATTGGGCTTTGCACCACTCGGAGAAGAAGATTGGTAAAGGAAAATCTCCGCAATTTAAGGATAGCTGAACCTTACCAGTAAAGTTATCAGAACCAGTATATCACAATCAAGTAAAAATAGCCAGGACTGAAGAATCTAAGAACATCAAAAAAAATAGCACACTAAAAAAAACGAGGAATCGACTGCAGCTGTAAAAAAAAGTATTCCAGATTTCGTAAAAAGAACTTTTTCTAGAATATTTGTGAAGACATCCTCAAGTGGATATTTACAGTATTGCCTTCTATTAAAAGCAACTTATTACAATTGGAAAAATGGAATTTTCAAAATGTCCCAAACAGGTGACAAAAACATGCAAAAAAACTAATTACTAAAAAAGCCAGTTAACAAATCGAAATGTCGCCGCTGCCGTAAACTCTAGAGGCGTGTTGGGAGATTTTCAAATACAAAAGTAGTCCATACCGACTGACTGACCCACACTCCTTGTTGGTTGATTTGTAACACTCCCCAGAGGTTCGCTGGATGAAAATAAACTTTCAAGACAAAATTGGAGGAGTCTAATAAATTAGCAGGTGGAGTAGAGAATAGCTTTCATGGCAATAAGCAAAAGGAAAGAATTACTCTGCCATGGAGATAATGGATAAAGGGCTCGGTTTTTTGCTTTGTTTTGTTTAGTAGTAACGAGGCACACCTATGCTGGGCAAATAAGCTAAATAAAGTTGCGATAATCCCTGCATCATATACATATATTATAACCATTAAAAATGGAGGATGCCAGACACAGCTCCTGCGGAATGGTATCAGCTATCGAGTAAGGATGTCAAACAGAAAGGGTTTGAAAGAAAGGTTCTGCGCTTGGCCGGTGATAAGAAGGGAAATCCGATGAGAACTAATGATGTAAAGTTCTCACAGTTGCTATAGCATCAAGGAATCGTTGAATCAGGATACAAAACGAACGAATTTTTTTAGTACACATGCTTACTATTTATAATGTATGAAGTAGGACATTCAACATGTGGATTTCCTGATTTCAGTTGAGATGTCTATTCTGTGAGCACTCTAAGTAACCGGAAGTATGAAATTCTGCGCAAAAATTGTGGATTTCATACATGCAGGATAGGTAACTGCAAATTTTCAGTACTATTTCAAAATTACGCGCAATAATATCCATTTTAAAATCGAAAGAAAAATGATGAAGACATTCCTTCAAAGATGACTTATTTTCCATAGAAATAGTAGAATATCTCCATCCAAAATTTCCGGAGCGATGTGCTAAGCGAAAATCTACTAAGCTGTGTATTAAGACTCTACTTTGGATATCGCAGCACAACGTTATGCTTTATCTTTGCTTCATATCTCATCTTCAAAAATCAACAAAACTGCTAAGATACAGAATCGCCTGTTTCTCATTCTACATCTTTACTGTAATCAAATAAACATTGTTATATACAATAACTGAAAGAAGCCTAACCTGCAGCTTAATAACCATTCCCCAAAAATAGGCACTATCGTAGTTTTTTTCTTCATTGGGTTTCAGAAACTTCCCTGCAAAAAATTAACAAGTTGGTAAAAAATGCGTTGTATAAAAGATGAAAAAATATAATAGCTAATCCTGGTGCTGCCCAGAAATACGCGTTCCGTAATCTCATCTATAGTCTGTAACAAAAATTCAAATAAGGAGCAGTTTCTGCTTGCAAAGATGACAAAAATTGGAATAGTAAGGGATTCTTTAGCAAAAATTCAGATAAAGCGAAGTTGGATGACGAAAGCTAAGGAAGTAAGGAATCAAAGAAATAATAGCAACCGTACTAATTACCTTGAAAGAGTAATGTACTATCGATAAAATTATAAAGTTAGGCATATTTTAGAGACAATTATTTTATCAAATGAAACCAACAGTATGTCACCTACTTTGCTCTGCAAAAAAGGTGGAAGGTGCTAGCTGACAGTTGGATGCGTATTCAGGGAAAGTTATCCAAAAATAGTGGGAAAGCGAGGAGAAACATAAACGCAATAATATTCATATACAGATGACAGCTGTGTAAGGGTTCTATGTGTCATGGAATTTCTGCAGGAATCCAAGGAAGAACACTTGCCAGACTGGCGAGAATTTTCGCACACAAATAGAACAGTGTGCGCAAGAAGTGCAGCGAATGAACTGAATAGCGCACGATCAAGATAAGGACCATCTCCACCAAAGCAAAAAATTATGCTCCAAGTCTGGCACCGTAATCTAGAGAAGTAGCATGTTGAATACGAAGATTTGGAAGCTAAGAGTGGATATGGTTTGACTAAAAGCGATGTGGTGAAAGGGTTGGAGGGGGGGGGGTGTCGACGGGTTGTTGGAAGTGCGCGTCGTCCGCAGCAAAAACATCGCTGGACAATGGGCGATGGCGAGATAGAAACGGGCAGGTTGGCTGGTCTCGTTTTCGACGAACCCTCCGTCCGCCGATTTCTGCTGTCTGTGACGCTCGACAATTACGCTACGCAACCCCCCTCTATCCCGCTTTCTAAAAAGTCAGCCATTCAGTTATCGTCGTTTGTAGACCGGACGACACCAATTACTTTACAGTTTGCACGAAAGAAACGAACGCCAAGTTGATACAATGTGACCGGATGAACTTCGCGAGAGAACAAAAAACGTCACTGCACCGTCGACTCGCGCGAGAAACTTCCAAAAGTGAAAGCATTTTATAGCGCGCACCTGCTAACACCAGAAAACAGTGAAAAACGTGCAACAGTGATTCAGGAGAATGTTCGAGAGAAGTTCCTAGTGCTCTTCATCCTCTTAAACAGGATGAGTTGATAGAAATTTTCTGTATTAAGTAGAATTTCAAATCCTTAAAGAAAGTGCCGGTTTTAGTAGTTTTCCTGTCTTTCGTACTGGTTAGCATTTAATCTAACCAGGTCTGAATATTTATCCGGGAACATAAAGATTAGACAGCAGTAGAACTGTCCCTCTACCACCAATAAATGCTAAAACTGTTCAATTTTCCGAGTTCTAGATTTCACCAGGCTACAGCTGCGAAGGTTCTTCTGCAAAGGAACGATTTTTGAAGTAAATCTTCAACTTCTGGTGCCTGAAAGCTAATCACTTTCCGAGTGAGTGGTGACAGAGTAGCAGATAATCTATAATATAATGGAAATCTTGAAAAAATTTCATTCGACCCCCTATTGTAACGCCGATAAAGGCGAGTTTAACAGAGCCCTGTGCAGATGCGACAAAAAAGCACCGCTTAAATTTCTTCTTCAAAAGATTTTTCGCTGAATTTCAGAACGTAACCGTAGCAGCTTCGTGGTCTTTTCACCATTTTGGCTCAACTTAATGCGCTATTCGTTCCCAAGGCCTACTCTGAGACTCTGAAAGCAAGAATAGGATCCCCCAGAGAACTAACAAGGCCACTGCGCCTTCATTGGCAGTTGTTTCTTTAAAAAAAACAACAAAAGGTTAACATACAAATTTCTAGGACGCCACCAGAACCACTTGTCCTATTTCTGGATTATAAAAAACGGAGAATTTTCCACCATTAATAAGAAAATAGACGAACAAAATTTAAGTGCTTCTTTTAATGGATAATGATCACAGTCTCCGCGTAAAGACAGCTTTATTATGAGAATAATACAATATTTTTGCTATACGTTTGAAAAGCATGTAAAAACAAGCTGTTTCGCGCCTCAGCACGTTTTCGCGCTACTGGATCACTGCATATTTGCGAAATTTAGGCTTCCCCTTAGACTCCTCGATTAGTCAGCAAGATAGAGCTTTACACGGTGCACAAGGCATCAAAATTTGTAGGAAGGGCTGAAGATGGCGATCGCACTCCATTTGTGATGCAACTTTGAGTGGAAATGAATAACAAATAAATAAGTAAATAAACAAATAAATCTGTACACAAACGACCTCGGTTTCTAAGCCTATTGATTAAATGCCCTGTGCTTCACGCAAAAAAAGACTTACTTACCATCATCCTGTAGCAAAGGGTAAATCAAATGATGCATGCAGCCTTATGAACTATAGGATTCACCAGTTAACCTAGGTAGGGAATGGGCAAGGGTGCGCCCTCCTCAAGTTAGCAGCTGTTCTGCTTTCCTTTACTGAATTAGATCGCGTTAAAAAATGCACAAGCTTAGTTGCTAAGATATCGCAATGTTCTGTACTAGACATTTCAAAGAAATAAGTGGAAGATTTGGTTTTGTAAATAATCCATTTTTTTGCACCCGTTATTTCTCGTAGTATAAAAACGTTAAGGTTCTCCCTAAGAACTCAGTGCTTGGCACAATAAAACGTTATTCATTCAGATTCGTTGTAAAAAAAACCGCAAAACTGAAAGGAAGTAATAACGAGAGATCTGCTGGTAGGTAGCGATTAGATGCCTGCTTTGTCGATGGTTGAGCTCATTAAAAATTATTCGAAACGTCAGGACAGCATGAAACCGAAATTTCCTCAGGTGCTCTGTGATAAATAGAAAAAACTGTGATTTTAACTGTCAAAAAAACGCTTTTGGCAATGGTGAAGAAGAACGTCTATCAGAGCATGCACTAGAAAATGAACGCCACTCACGATAAGCTTTTTGAATGTAGTAAGGTAACGGTTAATTCGTCAAGAAATTGGACACCGTACATTTCAGCCTAATTACACTGGACAGACACGAAAATGAGCGTTCCGGAAGGACTATTTCAAGATTGTTACCGCAAGCATAGAAAAGATTTCGTAGATTAAATACAATGAAGGCGGAAACACCTGCGCAGCCTGAATTGTAGAACTAATTTAGATTTTGTGATTAAAGCTCAAAATAGAGTGAAGTGTACTTGCGCACAACTTCGAATTCAACCGTCATCTAGTGTACTTATCAGGAATCATCAACATGTAATACAAAATGATATCTACTTCAAAGTTGTTACGAAATATTCTTAGAGTGCTGTGACAAGTCCTTAATTCGTGCTGACATGGGCGAGGTATAACTAGGTTGGCGGCAAAGAACACTTTCGCGACACAGCAGACGTTGCAGAAATTTCTTTTACGTGGAATGCTAACACAAAGGAAACACATTTTGCTATATTGCTATATTATTAAAGCTCTACTTTAAATCTCTTGCTATGTCTGCTCAATGAAGCAAAGCTAAATATGGAAACAGTGTGAAAATGCGCTTATTCACACGAAAGGAATCCGATGTAAGCAGATTTTGTTAGGTTCCTACATGTTAGCTTAGAAACGAAGTTTAGCTACCATGCTTACTCTGGTGCTCCTTCGTGCTATTTTCGTATACTATGTAGCGATGGTTTACAGTCGAGCG